>JAMLFT010006774.1:0-15622 GCA_026544285.1 Pachyrhizus erosus
TAGAATCAGAAAGAAAAAAATTTAAGAGAATTTTTTGAATTGTGATAGGAGCGTATAAAGAAAAGTAAAAAAATTATATTTATAAAATAATATAAATGTCCAACATGATTTATATATATAGAAAGTATATATAATTAAAGAATTTTTTTACATAAGAATGAGAAGAATAAATATAAAATATGATATCTTATTTTAAATGATTAAGATTAAAATATATTAAATTATGTGATTTTTTTAAAATTATATAATTTTTTAAATGATCATAAAATTAAATCTTGATTATATATATATGATTATACGATTTATATTTAATATTTTTAATCTCATATAAAAATAATTTTTTCCCTAAATATATATATAAAATTTTGATGTATACATTTTTATTTTTTTATTTTTATTATTATCTTTCTAAATTTCTTTTTTATCCCTATAAGTACTCTTTAAACAATCTACATTCTTGTTATATCATATAATTCATCCTTTGTTACTTAATATTTATTATTATTTTTTATTTTATTATTTTTTATTTTTCAAAACTTATATAGAGACACAAAGTGTCTTTTTTTTTTTTCAAATATATATTATAAAAAACCATAGTTTTAAGAATGTAATTAAGCTTAAAAAATTATAGTTAAAAAACTATTTTCTATTATTTACTATTATTTATATACAATTTTGGTAGTACCTACATAATTGGTACTATAAGGGTGTTTTAGTTTTTTTTTTTCAAAAATATTTTCTCTACCATTAAGTTGCTAATACAATAATGTACTATAATTAAACTATGAATAATTTAATTAAAGAATTGTTAATGAATTGAAAAATTTTGACAATACTTTTTTCTAACTCTCTTTATAATTATAATTGACTTAAATTTACTAAAAATGATCCATTTTAGTAGGTTGTACTTCTAAATAAGAAGAGTGAATCATTAAATAAAAAATGAGACTCATAAAATTAGTAATTTTTAATAAATTTTAACTAATTATAAAAGGAGTGTTGTTAATCTCCCTCTGATGAATTTTGTGTAAGTCTTGTTAAATAACTTAAGTCCTTTGTTTACTGAATGAAACTCATGTAAAATTCTCTTATTTTATTTGTTTAAGGTAATTTTGGGAATAGAAAAATAGGTGAGAAAGAAGTGAGATAAAGAATGAGATTTTTAATTATATAAAGCAAAAATAAGTAAGAGAAGAGAGAACACAATATATAGTTAGATCTAGTGAAACAAATTCCTTTTTAATGATGAGATTTGATGAAAGAAGAGAAAAAACGATTATGAAATCTATTAAAGTTGAAATTCTTTAATTTTGAATTATGTATTAGAGATAAATATATATTTATAATATACATTTATTTTCTTTTCTCATTTACTTTTAAGTTATTTCTCTCAAATTAAATAACTTAATTAAAAATTTATTCATTTTCTGTTGATTATATTTTTTTCTCTACTTTTCTCTATTCTATTTCTTTCTTTTTAAAATTTTTCATCATCTCAACAAACCAATTAATTATGAAAAATACGTTGAAAAAATAACAAAGTTAAAAATAATTATTTAAACTTTGAAGACCTTTCTTTTTTACTTTGAGCATGACTGACTTAAAAATTAAAGTAACTAAAATTTAAATTTTAAGTACAAAAACAAAAGTTATTTGTTATTAGATTTTATAAAATAAAAAATGTCTGGTATGTTAACAAAAATACTATATTTATTGAAAAAAAATCAACATATAAGTCTCATTTAAAATAATAAAAAAAATTATTTTGAATCACAACAGTGTTAGGCGGGCCCTAGCATTAATTTGTTGGTCATTTTTGTTGTTGGACGATATAGGTTTGCTGTTATTCTCACCAATAACACTGTATATAATGCGAGTGCGTGGGTATCTGTGCTGGGCTAATGATTGGGTTGGTCCATGCTATAATCACAGAGAAAGTGTCTGTTAACCAATTACCATGGATGAAGTCATGAAGTAGGGATCTTAACAAGAAATATAATAAGTCCCTTTTGTCCTCTTCATTTGCTTGACTTATATTAGTACTGCATAAGAACTGTCCCACTCCCACCTCGAGTCACAATTTAGGGTCATCAGATTTCAAATTTCTTTTTACTTCCCTTGGCTTTTTGATCAATTGCTTAATTGAGTAATGTAGTATTATTCTTCTAAAATCGAATGATTTTGTTTTCTTTTCCCCGAAGCTATCTTAATCCCGATCAGAACCTAATCTCTTATTGGATACTACTTATATTCTTTTATTAACAAGTTTTGTATAAAACTAAGTGGATAATTGAGAATATTATTTACCTTTACCTTATGGGACTAAATCAAGAACGCAAATACTTAGAAGGTGATTCAAAGCATTTTGCAATTTTCTGAAGCCCATTATTTCGTGATATTAACAGTTGCTTCCTAATTGAAACTCTTCTTAACCATCCACACATGTAAAAGAAACTCGAGCTTTCACCTATTCAAGAGCTAGTTCGGCATCATACCATGCTAATTGCAACTAACAAAAGCGGTTTAAAGTAATAATTCCGTCCATTACAGCTGCCCCACCATACAAATTGCGTACAGAGCACCTATTCCTGTTTGATAAGCCAGCAATGTTCTTTACAAAGTGAATTGTGCTTAGACGAGTAGGATAAAGGAAAATGCTGATGATAACAACCTTACAGTTTGATCAAAGTTCATTAAATTAAAATGGGGTTTCTTTACTCTTTGTTTTCTATCTTTCTTTTCTAGTTTTGAGTGGGTCTATATTCAATGAAACCGCCCCTATTAACAAGAACTATGTGTACGTAGCAGATAAACTCAACTTTCTGTTGTTTTGGTGGAGAGATAAACTCAATTTTTCTACTTTGCTTTTCTTGTGCTATCATAGTAGGCCCATAAAAGAAGCGTTTTATAATAGCTTGTGCACTAAGAATGGTTATTGACAAAAAAGAAAGGCGACTTTGATGCTACGGGAACTTGTAGGAAATTATTTATGGCCTCTGGCAATGATTTGTCACACGTTTCGTTAATATTGGAGGGTGTTCTACCAAATCATACTCCACAAGCCACCAATTGGAAGGCAAAAAGATGTGGGCCAAAAAGAACAAGTGCCACTTACTTGAATGCGATTTACAGGACAAGAAAACATGCATGCTTTTTACATGAGGACACTGCTTCGTCCCTGGAGTAACATTTAAAGAACAGCTTAATTCTTTTACATACGCCACATATATTATTTTCTATTTTTTTTTTCCCTTTCTATTCCTCTCTTTTTGCCAATTATATACACATTTTGAAGTGTGAAATTATTTTTTGTTTTACAAAATTAGTACGCTGGCCTTCTTCGAAATAAATATGAACAATATTTTATATAGCAAAAAAAATTGGGTGCCTTATCACTATTTATTGGAGTAATAATGTAGTCGTTGAAAGGACTGTTCCCGTTTAAGTTTTAATATATATATATATATATTGAGATAGTTTAAGTTTTAATATTGGAAAAGGGTAAAATACATCCCATTTTTAGACTGAATAAGCATAAGAAATTAAAAAGGCCGCGATAGGAAATAAGAGAAAATAAAAAAATATAATAAATAATGTGATAAAAATAATAAGATGAAAAGGATATGGAAAAGAAAATTACCCTTTAAATTTTAGTAAACCATTTGATTTGATTAATTCCTGGATCAAAGTACAAGGGTATACTGGTCTGCAACTTCTTTTGTTTAATTTGTCTAGGATCTTACTTATGAGCGTTCCAATGTTCTCAGAGCATTAGTTAAAGAATTAAAATATATTTTTTATTTAAATTTCATAAGAGTATAATTTAAAATTATATGAAAATATATTTTTAAGTATTTTAATAAAAAAAAAATCTTTTACTTTCTTAATCAGTAAGTACTTGAAATGTGAACACGTATAATTCTCTTCACATAAAATTTACTAATTACATGATTGGAACAATCTATTTTTTCTTCGACTGAAACAGATTGCTTCTGCAATTTGCAATGAAGTTGCTGTAACAGAACATCAAAGTTTGGTGCTGCACGATCCTTCTCGGTCATGGTTCATGGTTATTTAATTCATGACGGGGAAACAGTGGTACAAGAAGTGCGAAATTTTAAGTAGAGTTTTTTAATTTCTTTTATTATACTATTACTTATCTTATTTCCATGTTTTTATTATTTGTTTCTTAATTATAAAAATAGTCACAGAGAATTATAAAAATAAAAAACATTATTTTACATATTGGCTGGAGAAAAGAATGGTCAAGGGTGCCCGCTTGGACGCTCCCGTAAAAGTTTGATTGATGCTTCTTCATTTAAAATAAATAATTAGTAATTAGCTTCATCCATATTGATTACTCGCAGATGCAGTCCAATAAAAATATGTAAAGGATTGATCTACTTAATTATAATATTAACTAATGGAACAAATTCCAAAGATGCAACAGTAACAAGAGAAAGAGAAAGAGAAAAGAAATAGATTAATTGTTATTATTATTAAGGTTGTTATTGTACAGCATGAGCATCCATCAAATTGAGTTACAGGGAAACAAGACAGAGGTTTATTTTTGTGTGGTAGGCCTAGGATTAGGGTGGCAAAGGAATGCGTTGAAGTGGCAATTGGGCGAAATGGAGTGAAGCAACAACCTGGCTGAGTCCTCTTGTTTAATGACAGCACCGTCCTTCTCCACCAATACCGCAGCCACAATCCGGGGGTAATCGGAGGCGCCGGAGGACACGAATGCGACGAGCGCCGCCTGGACTGGCCCCAAGCTGGGATTAAAAGCGGCGGATTCCACGTAAGAGCCTTTGTAGAGGTTACCATCGCAATCGAGAAGAGCGACGCCAGAGGGGGACCCACTGTACGGTGCATGAGATTTGTTGGCTGCCTCAAGAGCAGCAATCTTCAATTTATGATTGGCCACATGGCCGTTGCAGACGGCGCTAAGATTGTCCTCTTCTAGGCAGAGAGTTAAAGCGTTGTGGTGGGGTTCCAAGTGAAGGGGAATCTCAGGGGGGAGAAGGTCGTGGGGACCGAACCTGTGTGGGAGCAAGTGCGAAAGTGGGCTGAATTGAGGGCCGGGGTGAGAAGTTACGAGGATTTGAACGTCGGAAGCGGCGCGGAGTTCTTGGAGGAACTGGCGGCAGTGGCCGCAGGGGGCGGAGGAGACGGCCAGGGACAGGAGATGGGGCTCGGCATTCAGGGAGAGGTTGGTGATGAGGAACTGTTCGGCGTGGACGGCGTGGTGGAGGGGGAGGCCAGGGAACTCAAGGTTGACGCCCAGGAAGATGCGGCCGGATGGGCCCAGGCCCACTGCTGCCACTGGGTAGTTGGAGATTGGTGCCAGTGCCAGGGGCTGGGCTGCCTTGACTAGCCTGGGGAGGAGTTCCGGGAGAGTGATCCCGGCGGACTCCGCCATGCTGATGGCTTCCGATGCTTGGATTACGAAGTTGGGTGGATCCATTACCATTGCGAATAGTAGTAAGTAAGTAATGAATTGGTGAAGCCATCTTCGTTATTATTATATTTATATGCTATGACCTTATCGGGAGGGATCCTTTTGCTACCGACACACCTCACTTGCAACCATGCCATTCCCCCACAGGGTTAACATTGGTATTTTCCTTATCATTTTACTCTCACCACTTTATATTTCTCTCTCCTTTTATTATAAAAATTACCTCCATTTCAGTTACAATTTTGGACGCCATCTTCATCAAATTTTCAAAATTAATTTTATCATTCTTAAATATATGGTAAGAGAATTTTGTTATAAACTTACCAGATTCAATAAGATTATCTATCATAAAAATTCCGTTTAACTTTTATATAATTTATTATGTAAAAATATTTTATATTATAAATCAATCATAAATTGTGTTAAGTATATACTTTTTATAAAAATCAATAAATTTATTTTATATTATATTTTTTTAATAAGATAACAATATACAAATTTTTTATGTTATCTGTAAATAATTTTTTTCAACTGATTTGAGATTATTTTAGATATAATTTTTAAAGTAATTATTATAAAAATCAATAATTTTACTATATATAAAAATAAAAATAAATTAATCTTTCTCGTAATAAAATATGATAACTTAAATTGTAATGAGATGTATTATTATGATCAATAATAAATATTTTAATTTATTAAATACATAAAAAATTTTAGATTAATATAGAATAAATTAATTGAATTAAGGTACATAATATTTATATTTATTAATTTGATAGATACAAAATTAAAAATAAGGAATAAAAAATGTGAGATACTTGATTTAAAAAAAGTCATAATTTATTAAAAAAATCCCTTAAATTATTTTCATTAAACAAATTTAATATATAAAATATAATTAATACAATTTATGAATTTGTTTGAAAGAATAAATTATAAAAATGACTTATAACTTATATAAAAATAAATTAATTTAGTAATAAGGTGTTCATATAAGTGATATTGAATTTGATTTTTTTAAACAAAATTTTAAATTTAGTTTTATAAATAAAAAAATCGTAATTGAAACATCAATAAAATTATTAATATCAACAATACTTTGTACTAATAACATGATTAAGAAAAATAAATTATTTTTTCTTTTCAATTATAAAACTACTTAGGTAATTGCTTACGTAATAATAAGCTTGATCTTTCAAGTTCAGAAACACATTTGACCTGTTTTATTTCTATGAGCCTAGGCCTAGCCCACTTCAAAAAGAAAATGTTGTGCTATCTCCGATGAAAGTATCCAAAATGTGTTGACAAAGTATTTTCTACAGCTATGCCTTCAACGCATTCATATAACTTGCAATTAAATGGAGTTGGCATTCATTTCATGTGGTAAGTAAAGGAATCTTAAATGAAGTGTTAATGAAAATGATAGGTGCACAATGATTACTGCAATAAACCCATTTTGATGCAACTAATATTTTAACAATTTCCAACCGTGTATGTTAGGCATATAGAGTAAAGAACTAAAAACCACGAGAAAAATATATATATGTACGAATAAGAAAACTAAAAAAAATTTAATACGTAACCCATTTACTTATTTATTTTTGAGTTTAATAATTATGTATGGTTAATATAAACACTTTTTATACTAATAATTAATTTAAAATTATTGTTGATATGATTTTTATAATAATTATTATAAAAATTAACAATTTTATCATATATAATTATTTGTAAATAAATAGTAATATTAAATTAATTTACATTATTATTAAATGATTTATTTTTTTCATTTATTTTTAAATTTAATAATTATACACTGTTAATATACAAATTTTTAAATAATTAATTAATAAAAATTATTGTTGATAAAATTTTTATAATAATTATCGTAAAGTCAATAAGTTTATCATAAATAGTAATTTGATAAAATAAAATTATTTTACACTGTTAATGTGTAACTTATTTATTAATTTTTTTAATTTAATAACTATACACCATTCATGTAAAAAAATTTAAATTGTTAATCAATCAATCAAAAATCATCTTTAATAAAATTTTATGATAATTATTATAAAAATCAATAAACTCATCATACATAATGATTTATGATTGAATATTTTTTTACATTACTAGTGCATAATCTATTTTTTAATTTTTTGTTTAATGATTATGCATTATTATTGTAAAAAATTTACATTACAAACTTACTATATATGATGGTCAAAACAACAATCATGACGGTAATAATAATGAGTTAATAATAATATTAAAAAAATATAATGTGATAATTGAAATTTTTTAAAATTTTATTTTAAAAAAAGTTTATATTTAAATACTATTTATTTGAATTCTTAAGTATTTTAATTAGAATTGAAATTAGTCATAATTGAAATTAGTTATATATCTTATTTTAATATTATCTTATTTTAGTTTATTATAGTTCTAAATATTATGTTTAAACAAGAATTGTTCTTTTTTATTGTATTATAGGTCTGTTTAGATATGCAAAATTTATTTTTGATCATTGCTTAAAGGCTTAAATGTCAATCTCTAAAAATAACACATTTTTTATTTTAACTCTTGAGATTTTTTTTAAATATTATTATTTATTAATTTTAGTTTTTATTATCAAATAACAATATTAAATAATATTATAATAATAATTTTTAATAAATTATATTTTAAAATTTTATATATTTAAAATAATAAATAATATTAAATTAGTTGATGAGTAATTTAAAAATACAATTTGATAAAAAATTATATTTAACTATCATGTGAGACTTTTTGATTATGTAATAAATTATTAAAATCATTGTTACCACATTATTTAAGTAATAATAAAAATTAAAATTAAAAGATTATTTGATAACAAGAACTAAAATTAAAAAATTAAAAAAATTTAAATAATTAAAATAAAAAAAATATTACTTTTTAAAAATTAAATTAATATTTAAGACTTCCTTAAATATATACCGGTACGTACATTATTAAAATAATTTTTTTTGGAAATAATTATCTAATTAATATTCCGAATACTTTTAATGATATAATTAAGTGGACTGAGTTTATACGTGATTTATAATAAATTTTTTGATTTTTTACTTCAATTCTGATGAATACAAAATTATAATAAATATTAAGTATTTTCTTACCAACTGAAAGCTTAAAATATGTGTTCTGTTCATAAAATATTGAAATGTGGTGTACCCTATAAAAATATTAAAAAGTGATGATGATGTGTAACTGATAAGTGTTAAACACATGCATTTAACTTATAATCAAGTGGGAGTCGACATTCATTTCACGTAGTTAAGTAAAGGAATCTTAGAAGCATTCATGTACTTACACGATTGAAGGAAGTTATTATCGGAATAAAGTTATTTTTTGACGAGATTAGCCATTTTCTAATACATTGTTCTTAAATTTTTTATTATTAAAATTTATTTAAAATTATAAGATTATTAATAAATTTATCAAATAAAAAGTTCTTTTGCTACAATTTTTTTATAAAATATTAAAATATGTGTCGTTTTATTCATTCCATTGAAAAGGAGATACACATGCCTGATATATATAGACTGCAGTAGCTAAACTTAATCTAAAAGAGTATCTTTAACCTCCTAATCTTATAAAAATCAGAGTAATTCAAATATTTAAAACATCCTGCTAAACCTTATCTTAAATAATAGAATTCAACAATTTCTAGTACTCTTCCATAAATCCCCCTCAAGTTGAAGGGGCACCCAACTTGACCATTATTAAATCATTAAACTACTTGGCATCTAAGGACTTAGTGAATATGTCAGCTTGTTGTTATTGGGTTGACAAATAGGCAGTGGAAATAGCTCCTGATCGCAAGTGCTCTCGGATCAAGTGACAAGTCTACCTCCATATGTTTAGTTCTTCTGTGGCAACCTGCTTAGCACAATGCAGAGTTGTGGGTGAGTCACAATTGACTTGTAAATATGACAGCAAGCTTCTCAACCAAAAGAATTTCACTGGTGGCTTGGGCCATTGCGCCATATTCAGCCTCGTTGAAAGATCATTCTCCCGTGCTAATATGATTCCTTGGCCTGGTAAAGACTTCAAGTATCGTAAGACCCGCATAGCTGCATCCTAATGAGCTTCTTGTGGTGCTTGCATAAACTGACTTAGGACATGGACTGAATTGAATATGTAATTTCTGGACGTGTGATGGTTAAGATAAATGAGGTAACATAAAAGACCCGTTTTCCACTAACGCTTAGGACAAGTTTGAATACCAATTTCCCGAGGCTTGGCCTAAGCCATACAAAGACTTCTTTAAACTCGTATCCTTTTCGAATATCTATATATACTTCTTCATTCAACTCTCCATGCAGAAAGGAGTTGCTTCATTCATTTGATAAAACTCCCAGCCTTTATAGCTATAGCAACTGCGAGCAAGCATCCAACTGTAGTCATTTTTGCCACTGCTGTGAAGGTTTCCTGCGTGAAACCCTTTGCGACGACCTGAGCTTTGTGCTTCTCTATCTCCCTCATAGCCTTTTCTTCTACGAGTTAGTGTGGTCAAGTCCTAAATCTCATTCTCTTCTAGTTGCTTCATTGCCTCATACTACGTGTTTGGCCCTCCATGTCATCTATAATG
Organism: Pachyrhizus erosus; assembly: GCA_026544285.1. Lineage (NCBI taxonomy): Eukaryota > Viridiplantae > Streptophyta > Magnoliopsida > Fabales > Fabaceae > Pachyrhizus > Pachyrhizus erosus. The sequence goes on from JAMLFT010006774.1 coordinate 10,095, forward strand.
TGAACATGTTAGTTTCATCTAATCACTTAGATATCACATCAATTATTTTTGTAGTAGATCAAAATTATTAAATTTTAAAAAATTGACAAATTTAAATAAAAAAAATATATAAATTGAAATTCACAATCATAAAATTAAAGAGATTAAAATAAGATTTAAGCCGATAAATAAATAGGTAACCATCATAAACGGATACTCCAAAATGGCCTGTATTCACTACTCATGAATTTAATAGCCTAATTGTCCAGACTTGATGGATTTGAGCCCACAGCCCAGTAGGAATTGTTCTGTATAATTCATGATTTCACATTATTGGTTTCATAATATAAACTGTACAACTGACAAGTCATGTTTGAAACTTTCACCTAAATTTGGTTTTCTCAAGACCGCGTGAAGTTAAATATAAACAATCAACTGATTCCAATTACACTTACAAAGTCTCGACTCTATTTTTAGTAGTAACGATACTCTAATTTACGCAAGTTATCAGGAAAATTTTCTTAACAAACAGCAACCACACATGTATAATTGAAAACTATTAATTTATTAAATATTATCCTAATTTTTACTTCTATTTGACATTTCTTATATAACTTTTTACTTTAAAAATTTATACAAAATTTTTCTTTTTTATAAATATATTGCTCTTAAATTCATTTTTTTTTAATATTTTATAAGAAACGGACAAGAATAATCTTATTACAAATTAATTTTAACTATTTACAAAAATAATAGTTTTTAAAATTTTATATTACCTCATTATATTACTTAAAAAAATCATTATTTAATTAGTCATTCAAAAATTTAAATTTTTTTAAGTTTTATCTTCAAATTAATCCTTTAAATTTTTAGAATAAAATGTCTTCTCTTTTAAAAAAAATCTTACACTTTTTCTTTTATAACTTTTGTATAGTTGCTAATGAGTAATCTCTAGAAAACTTTATCGTGAAACATTCTTTTTTAATTATATTTTTTTATTAATAAAATTTGAATTTGACATCTTATTTAAAGAGATCAAACACAAAATTATTTTAACCAATGACTTTATTAGTAATATGCTATTCAGACTAAATTCAAAGTCATAATCAATTCTTGTAAACTTTTTTTAGTGTGAACCAAATTTAACTTCATACTCGCACATAACATCGCAGACATGCATAACCAGTATGATTTGTTGTTTAGGTTTGTCTTCTCCATTTTTTTGATGGACATGTTAAACCAAGTACTTTGATTAAGAAAATAATAAATATTTTTTAAAAAATATGTTAAAAATACAACCAAATGGAGCTTTGGGTTTGTGTTTAACCACATTTCTTTTTGGCCATTGTTGGAGCAGATTCAACAATAAGAAATTTAAAATAAATTTTAAGAGTCTTGTTTTTACTTTAAATAAATAACAGAATTATATGTTGAAATTATTTTTGTCAATATATGACTTTTTTTTATTAAAAATTAATAATAATATTTTATCCTGGTCATTGTCATGGTGGGAGGAAAGAAGGTTGTGTAGAGTTGAAATTATTTTACTAGGAAGGCAGCGGTGGTAGATATCAAGATACACTCATATCTTGTGGCCATTAATGAGTGAGGGAAGATGCCTCATGGCCAACGGGTCTCCATCAATAAGGGTGTTTGGTCCATCTTAAAGACAAAACTATTACTGTCTACTAGGAAAAAACAAGAAAAATTCGTGTTTGGTCATAATAACATCTTCATCAAACTTCGTACTCTCTTCATCACAAGTGTTGGACTGGGCTTTATTCAGTCTTGCTGATACAATACAATCATACAAATACTTTCACATTCTTTGTTCTCACGAATCTCATTAATTTTTGTGCCTAAATACGGATTTCAGATTCTTAAAATATAGGATTTTTTAGGATTTTTTTTTCATTTTAATCTTTTAAAGATTATTTTTTTAATTTTAATCAATGATATCAAATAACAACATTACGTAATGTAAAAATAACGATTTTAATAATTTAATAGTAAGAAAAAAATTAACATCTTAATTTTTTATAAAGTGACAATTTCTAATTTTAAGAAAAAAAATGCATATTTATATTAGGAGTGCATGCATGCTAGTAATGTTTCACAAAGGCATTTTAATTCACGAAATGTAATCAAAACCTCCAAGTTATTGTACGAATCCCGGAGGCATGTCATTGGACCGTTTGGAGACTGAGTTTGCTACCGCAAACGTTTGACATAAGTTGAACTCGTTGTTTGGTTTCTTCTATTCTTTTTGCAACCATCCAAGGAAAACTGCTACTTACGAAAATAAATAAATATGCGTCCATTGATACGAGATTTTTGAGCATCAAAATTCAAAGGCACTTATTTCTTTACAGTCGGTGGTGTCGGTGCTCTCTTACATTTGTCATTTATCTTATTAAGTATTTAAAAAAGTGAATACTGCGTACGCGCATGCATTTCAAGGGAAAAGAAAAATATACAATAACAATTGAATATATAATTAATCTAATCATACGCTCAGAGAAGGATTCTTAGAATATTCTATTCTCTGTTTTCCCTGAGCAATGAGACTAGTATTACTTCCAAGATTCTAAACGCCAAAAAGGAAACAGAAAGAATATGTACATTAAAGAGTAAAGACAAAAAGACTTAACGAAATTACAGGGACCAGAAAGAAAGGTAACTAAAAACAAAAGAAGTAACGTTAAAAACTCAAGTGTTGGGAGAAAACAGGATCAAACCCAACCCTGTTTGTAACGATTGAAGAGGTCTTCTGTTTGAGCATTCCTGAAGGCACTACATGCGATGACATAGACCCATATGAGGACCACCACTGCCACAATGAGAATGATATTTGCTTTCCTCCATTCTTTTCTTAGGTTACCCAATAGACCAGCCTTGCACGCATTACAATTGTAGCATAGTTGATTCTGGTCATTGTTCCACAAGTAGCAATCTGGATCGGCCATAGGATTCACAGGGTTTGTCCATAATATGGGGCTGATATAATTGTACCCACAAGCAGTAGGAGGTTTGCAACATCCTGACTGTAAAACCAATCAAATGATTTGATTAGCAGGAGTAATAGAAAACTTCTATTTCGTTATTATCATTATCATCTTTTAAATAAAAAGATAGAACTAATTGTCTAATACAGAAAAGAGGGGTAACCAGCTACCAAACCATACCACTACGCAGGCCACAATAATGTTAGTTTTTATCTGCTTGTGTAATAACGACAAAGCAATGAGCTTATCTATTCTTGATAGATTAATTTAATATGATAAAAAATTGCATAATTTCTCTGCATGTGAATCAATCAGTGGCAATTTCAGTTGCATAGACCTTTCCGGGCTCAATTATAACGGAAAGGCCCCACACAGCACTAATGTATTGTCATCCACGCTGGTAATAAGTGATGCGTCTAATATCTTCTACTATAATGATGCATTCTCAAGTCATGCTGATTTTAAGACATCGAAATTTATGGACGAAGGCAGTTAGACTTAACTGGACCTCAGTGTTCTGCTGGTAGGTAAGACTTGGCGAGTCAAATTTTAAACAAAAATTTAATCCACGTCCTATGGGGTGGGTCAAGTTAAGAATAAGATGGAAAACTAGGCTGCGAAATTCACATGATACGAGAAGTTTATCACCAACAGTAAAACGTAATAATTAATTTGTCAATTTGAAACTTAGACCCATCAAACAGATTTTATTTACCTAATGCATGTCATGATCATAGCCCCAGTGCACAGTTTCAACATAATCCGTGTCCATTAAGAATCTCCATTGGTCCCATTTAAAAAGGGATGCACATTATCCTTTCCCAACCACCTTCTAATCGAGTAACTTCACAATTAATCTTGGGACATAGTCCACTGGCAAGGAAGGAAGGATACAGTGTTAGTACCAACCTCACTCATGGAATCCTTTATTCCTTTGTTCTTATCAGAACCGTATATGGAAGATTCAAGCAATTTCAATAAAATCCATTAAATAAAAGCTTGTTGTGGATCCAGTGTACTTGGATCTCAGGTTAAGATGACGAGGATTCGGGCAACATCTTTTTCCTTCTAATTGAAAACTCTAGAATATCCCTCCCCCCTAAAAAGAAGAAAGTAGTTCTCAAATTCAGCCATTGAAAGTGTTGTTGAAGACAACACATGGTGTCACGTGAAGTGGATCTAGGGACGACAATTGAGGAATAAAAAAGGCCTTAAAAATTCAACTTGTTTACGCAAACAAATAGTTTACATCTTGTTTGTTTCCAAGAAACAAGAGTGAAACCACTTGTTAAAATTATTTGAGCTCTCTAATAACCCAACTTCTCATCTTAGGATCTCCAACAAACTCTTAGTCAAAGAATTGGAAATATGTGGATGGTGTAATAATAAGCAGTTAGATCTAATAAGAAAAAAAAAAGAATTTTAGAATTTGGACAAGGGCTTAAGTTAAATTATAAAAGGTAATTTTGAGTAGCCAAAAAAAAAAAAAAAAAAAAAAAGAGGGGAGAGGTAGGAACCTGTAAGGGCGAGATGTGAGAATTGAAGAATTGATCGGCAGAGATGTAATTGTGGGTGAGCTTAGTGCAAACATCAGAAGCAGCCAAACAGGGCCTTATCTTCTGCCAAGTCCCAGAAGCGGTGACGTGGTTCCTCAACCAGGAAGAGAAGGCGTAGAGCCTGTACTCCTTGTAGGCTCTTCCGGGGACATCATAGGCTCCATCGGGTCTGGTGACGACGAAGGCGAAGATAAGGAGGATGAGAAGGAGAGCGATGAGGAGAGCCATAGAGAAGAGGTAGAGAGCGAGGAGACCCTGTTTGTTCCAATAGGCACCCACAAAGCCAGCCAAGGAAACCAACAGTATGAGGATGCCCATTATCACAATGAGCCACCGGAAGTTCGCCACGCACTCGTTGTCCGGCTTTGACGCCAGCCAAATGCCGGAGGCTATGATCGGAATTGAGGCCAACATCGCCACCAAGTTTAGCACTGCTGTGATATTGTTGCTTACCCCCATCCCCACCCAACTCAACTGAAATTGGAGCAAGGAAAAGGAACTCACTTTCACCCAAAGAGGAGATTAAGTCTGAACTGGCTTCGGGTTTATGCTTCACAGTCTGTTAAATTTATCACTTTTACATTTCTATTTATACTCAACATAAATCTTTAACATTTTTTTTTAAGTTTCAACATCATTTTATTTTAAACACTGTATTAATATTTTTTTATTTATCTTTTTTTTATCATATAATATAATCTATTATTTTATATTTTTTTTCTTCTAATTAGGTATTTAATAAGATTTTTAACATTCTAATATATTTAACATTTAAACAAGACGAAAGATTTTCGATAAAGAAGGATCCAGATCAAAAATATATTTTAACAAAATAATCTTTTAACTACATGCATGATAAGAAAAAATAAATAAATAATTAAAAATTTAATTACAAATTTTATCATCAAACTTTTATTATTTTATAAATTTTATTATCTAAGTTTTATTTTTATGAATTTTATCATTTAAATTTTTTATTTTTTAAAAT
>JAMLFT010006775.1:0-15621 GCA_026544285.1 Pachyrhizus erosus
TTCAAAACAATTTGTCATTGCCTATCATTTATGCATGCAAAATTTTGGGTGAACTTAAGTTTTTGCCTCTATCTAGTATTGGAAACTTTGTGAAATCTTTTGCCTCCTCTTTTATACTCAAAATTCTTTCAAAAACAGTGAGAAATAGGCCTCCGACCAGTCATGAAAAGAATTGGATAAAAAGAATTCAAAAAGAAAAAGAAAAAAGGAAAGAAATAACAAAAGAATTTCTAGAATTTTGAGTTTTCAAAATCTGAGGCATTACTTGTATTATTCACTTCATTAGCTCATATCTTAGGCTTATATGCACATATAAATATTGCATGCTTGTTGTTTGAATCCTAAACAAGCTTTGTTTGATGTGAATCTCCATATAAAGGAGCCCTATACATTAGTGTTGCATGAGTTTCTTAAGCTTTGTGAAGGATTAGAGATTACTTATAGTCTCACATTGCTTGGATAAAAGTTTTGCGGTGAAGCTTGGAAGCCTATAAATAAAGGCTCTCATCCTCCTTGTAATTCACAACTTGATCAATGAAACTCATTGTGAGATTTAGAGAAGTTTTCTCTCTAGAACTCTAAAGAGTAGTTCTTTTGATCCTCATCAAGACCTTTTTAGTCTTGTAGCGGATTTCCTTTTTCCTTATCTTCTTCTTAGGAAGAAGTGGCGAATTCATTTCTGCCTAGTCCATTTCTTTGAGTTTTGAAGCATCTTAAAGGTTGATGCAAAGATCCATGGTGGAACATAATAGACTTTGTGGGGAAAATAAGAACTAAACTCTTATTTTCAACATCTTGTCATCCCCATACAGATGGACAAACAGAAGTGGTTAATAGAACCTTAGGACAACTTTTAAGATGCATGCTTGAGAAAAACTTAAAAATTTGGGAGGAGTGTTTACCTCACATAGAATTTGCTTATAATAGGGTAGTAAATTCAACTGCTTCCTATTCACCTTTTGAGTTAGTCTACAGTTTCAATCCTTTTACTCCTCTAGTCTTGCTTCACATTCCTAACATCAAACACATGGTTAATCCTGATGGTTTGTCTAGGGCCCAATATGCCAAAAACCTACATGCAAAGGTCAAAGGACAAATTGAAAAGAAAGTATAATATCACTCTAGGCAAGCTAACAAGGAAAAGAAAGTTATAGTCTTCCAACCTGGGGAATTAGTTTGGGTTCATCTTAGGAAGGATAGATTTCCTACCCAAAGAAAATCAAAACTTCTACCTAGGTCCGGCGGTCCTTTTCAAATACCTGAAAGGATCAATGGTAATGCTTATAAAGTAGATTTGCTTGAATCTTTTGGACTTTCTGCTACCATTAATGTCACTAATCGTTGTCCTTTCATTTTAGGTGATCTAATTGAAGCTTGAGATTTGACGACGAATCCTCTTGAAGAAGGAGGGGATGATGCATTCCTAGCTTCTGTAAAGGATGAGACTCCTCATGCTCCTGTTGGACCTTTGACAAGATCCATGAGAAGAAGGCCTGAAGACAAACTCAAGCTTCTTCTAATTAGGCCTTGGTAGTTTAGGAATTTCTTTTTGGGCCTTGTATTTGGCCATTTGTAATTTAGGATTGGATGGAGTGATTGTATTTTTAATTTTGGGGTTGTATTAATTTTAGGAATTGGGCCCTTAATGGGCTTGTGCTTGAATTGGGCTTGTTTCCTTTGCAAGGAGCCCAATTTGTCACATAGACTTATGCTGCACTAGTTATTCAAGCTTTACAAAGGATTATAAATAAAGGCTCTCCCCTTTCTTTGTACTTTCAACTTTATGAATGAGAATGCATCTTGAGATTTAGAGAAACTCTCTCTAGAACTCTAATTAGTAGTTCTTTTTTATCCTTATCAAGACCTTGTTAGTCTTGTGGTGGATTTCCTCATTTCCTTATCTTCTTCTTAGGAAGGAGTAGCAGATTCATTTTTGTCGTAGTTCCATTTCTTTGAGTTTGAAGAATCTTAAAGATTTATGCAAAGATCCATGGGAGGAACATAACATAGGCTACCCTCATCTGCTACACCTTCATCTTCCTCGTGCTAAAGACTATGTAGCCGCCATGCCTCGAGCTGTCGTTCCTAAAAAAGTTGCCCTGCCACCAGTACGATGCAACATGTAAGCTTTGGCCATGCTGTACGAAGTCATAGACGCGAAGCAAGGTTATCGCAGAGGCCTATAAAAGCCTAACGCCTTAAAACAATCAAGCGAAAAACCGCAAGCTTCAACCCTTCATTTCTCCTTCATTACTCACCCTAAAAACTTCATTCCACGCCCAATAGCTTGGAAATCACTATTCTAACGTTTCTGTGGAGGAAATTTGGAGAATTACTTAAAGAGTAAACAAATAAAGTTCTCATCGGAGACACCCCCTATTCGCCGAAAAAACTAAAAATAAAGGTAAGAAGAGTTATCAATTAATTCAATTCTTATGATTATTACATTTCAAATTATGTTTGTGATGTATTTGTACAATTAACTTACTAGAAAAAGCGTAAACAAAGAAAATCGAATTTTAAACTCCTCTAGTATGAACCAGTACTCAGGAGTGAAGGAGGAAGAAGAAGATGGTGAAAAAATTACCATTTTACCCTTAGTTGAAAAATTACCAATTTGACCCTAAACTGTTTTCTTAAATTTTATGCCATTTCTGCCTATTTAAAATCTGGAAAAAAAAATTACTAGAGGATAGCTTTAAGCCTATGGAAATGAATAAGATAAAATTTTCTCAGAAAATTTGACAAAATTTAAATTATTTTTAAAAAAATTCAAAAAATACCCCTAGAAAGAAAATTTATATTTTTAAATCTATTTTTATCATAAATTGAGGGGAAAACTTTAGGATTTTTGTAGAAACATGCCTAAAGTTTCAATATCACTTTTGAAATTTCAAGATCCTTAAAAATAAAATTATATTTTTAAAATGACCAAAATACCCCTAGGGTATAAAAGTAAGTATTTTCATCATTTTAGGCCATTTTAAATTCTACAAAACAGCCTAAGTTCCTTATAGCATAAATTAGAATCTAATTTGAAAATTTAAGGGTAAGAATTAAAAATAAAACTTTGAAAAGGTAAATTTTCATAAAATGACCATTTTACCCCTAAGGCCTAAAACAAGAATTTATCACTTTTAAGTTATTCTAATTTTAGGAAACATAATTTTATTCATTCCTAGTAAATATTAAAAACCCTTTTAGAAGTTCTAGGCTAAAATGGAAGAAAATTGTTAGAAAGGGGTAAATATTTTAAAAAGACCAACTACTTTACACAATTTACCTTTAATTCTAACTTAACCTTTTTAACTCAGGGAATTAGTTAGAAAAACATTGGAAGCTTACATACAAATTAGTTTTGGTAGAATTGTGAAAAATCCTGTAAACCATATTTTATGAAAATGACCAATAAGTCCCTACATCAGAAAAATTTAATTTCCCACTATTAAAACCTTCTAAAGTCAAGAAAGACAAACTTATGATATCTAAATGACTACACAAGACATTGTGAGTTGAAAATGAAAACAAAAAGATCTTATGGTCATATTTTTTGAAAATGGCCATTTTATCCAAGCCATATTATCTGACTGTAAAATGTGTGATTAATTACTGTAAATTATGAACTATGCCTTAAAATGTTTTGTGTGATGATATAAATTTGATTTGAATAATCCTACTATTTGTGGAATGGAAATGTATTTGTTAATTGTCCATAAGTGACAGTAATTCCTAAAAAACCTTAGGATAGTTGATGAACTGAGCTATGCTCAGACAATGATGATACAATCTAAAGTGATTGTGATGTACAAATGGATATTGTTCATTTAGGAACCTTGATATGACATTAGTACCACTATAAGAAGAAATAGTAGAGATGATAGAAGTGATAAGAAAGGTAAACTAAACAAACAATCCTATCGAGTGACAATTTAAGACGAAGGATGCAATAGTTGACCATAAAAGGTACTTGAGGAATGTATGCAGGCTCTGGTGAGACCTTGTGGGTAGATAAAGTGCCAAGTTGTGAACCACTAGGAGGAAAGAGGGTGTCATAGAACCGGCTTGCCGTCCTTGACAAAGCAGAGCATTACCAAGATTCGATTGAGAGTACTCTAGACTAAGTACCAGGCAGAGTATGTACTTCCGATCATCAACCAATAGTTGCAAGATATTAATGGCGCGCTCATGTAAGTCCTCCCAAACTTAGTAGTATAGGAGGCTACGAAGGGCCCAAAATCGATTAGAAAACCAATTTAGGCACGAACGGTGAAATGAGAGTCTATGTTAGATAAGACTACCCTTTATTCGATGCATATCCCTACATTGATGACTCATTCCTACACCCCCCCCCCCCCACTCTTTCAAACTAAGCATGACTGACAAATTTTAACCACTTTTTCATTTGACGGTGTTACCCGTAGAAGGAAGATGGACCTATGAGGGTCTAGGGTGATGATACATTCATAGGATACGTCCGTTTCACTTTCAGACCCACCAACATTGTGGTACCTTGGTAGTTCCACCATATTGACTTGCCAGTAGTTTTTTCTCATACCCCGCCACCCATATTTCTTAATATACCAGCTAATTAGAGACGACCTCGAACACCTTAACCTTAACCTCCTTAATCATCAATGGGCTCAATACAGGCTAGTAATGGGAACCAAAGGAAAGAATCATCTAATGACGAAGATCCCTCTAAAGCTTTTGATTAAATATAAATAAGTCACCAAAGAGTTTAGTTAAAAGTTTTTAGTTCCTAGTGTTTCGATAATAATGTTATGTGAGGTATAACTTCTATACGGTATATATTATACACTTGAAATGAATGTAATATGACAAGTTAGTTTATTGTTAAATTATAATTCCCTAGACAAACTGAGATATAAATTTTATCTGCGTAATAACTTTGGAAGAAATTTCTATTAAATTAAGAATAAAAAAAAAGGGTGTTACACCTAGAAAGTTGTTGGTGAAAATACATCAAAGAAACAAGCAAAGGAGCACGAATTCGCATTGGCAACCCGAGCTCTCATTGAAGAAAAACGAAAATCTAAATTGAGGTAGGAAGGATCTTAATTTGATTACAGAATCATTATATTTTGTTTTAAGTAGATTTCTAAGGATTTAAAACTTTGAAATGCCATGATTTTCCATAATTGAAGATTTATTTTCATACGTTCGAGCTTTGTAAATTTGAATTTAGTAGGCTATATATCTAGACAAGATTTGTTCAATTAAAGAATGAGATTTGTTCATCGTTAGTTATCGATGAGTTTTAGGTAGTTTAATTGCCAACAACATGAGAGAAATTGAAGTTTCCAATTTGAATTCATTGGTTCGAAGACTACAGAGGTTGAAGAAGACTAGAAAATTACCCAAATACCCCTCTTTGAAGAAAATTACCAAAATACCCCCATTTTGTTTTCTTTAATTTTAAGCCATTTCTACCCTTTCCAAGCTTTGAAACTTCATCGGAGGGAAGCTCTAAGTATAAGGAACAAAATGAGATAATTATTTTTCAAAGAATTTAATAAAAATTAAATTAATTTTGAGAAATTCCAAAAATACCCTTAATTGAACAAAATGAGAATTTGAGTTTGTTCTGGTCATAAATTTTGGGAAAAATGTTAGGAAACTTTTATAAGCCTTCCTCGAGTCTAAAAATCAATTTTCAAATTTTAAAAATCCTTAAAAATAAAATGATATTTTCAAAATGATCATTTTACCCCTAGGATATAAAATTCATTATTTTTATAATTCTAGGCCATTTTAATTTTTAGAAAATAGCCTAAGTACCTTGAAGCAGGAAGTAGAATCTATCTTAAAACTTTAGGGGTAAGAATTTGAAGTAAAAATTTGAAAACGAAAATTTTTACTAAATGACCAAAATACCCTTATAATTTAAAAATAGAAATTTTAGCATTTGTGGAACATTTTAATTTCAGGAAAAATAGTATAACTTCCCTATGCTATTTTTTGAATCTATTTTAAAATTTATAGTTGAAAAATTTGAGAAGAATTTCCAAGGACACAGATTTTTATAAATGACTTAAATGACTAAAATATCCCTATAAGAGAAATTTCAAATTTTCCACTGTCTCAAACCCCTTGAGCTTAAAAGAACTAAATTTATAATATTAAGGATTTTGTACAATGTATTTTAAGATGAAAGGAATAGAGAAAACCCTACTCAAGTATATTTTGTGAAAAATGACCAAAATGCCCTTGGTCCTAAAAACCATGACTTATGAGTTAAGCACTCCTTGTAATATCAGGAATGGTCATCAAAATCTTCAGAATTGTACATCTTAAAACTATACTCACCTAGAAATTTTATTAAAAAGCAAAAAGTCATACATGAAACACTTTTACAAAAATGACCATTTTTGCCCTTAGAATACAAATGAGAGCAATCTAACCTTAGATCAAGATTTTTTATCTTAGGATTAGAAAATACTTAAAATTGTAATCTATGTTCTAACAAAAGTATTAATCAAGATGTAAAATTTTTAGGTGAACTAAATTTTTATAAATGACTAAAATGCCTTTGGCTTATCAATTTAGGAAAAACTTAAGTTGAAGAATAAGGTTTATAAATTACAATCATTATACAATGGAAAGGAGAATTAATATCTAAAACCTAACACAATTGATGCATTCCTAGCTTCTAAAAAGGATGAGACTCCTCAAGTTCCTCTTGGACCTTTGACAACAACCATGACAAGAAGGCTTGAAGACAAACTTGAGCTTCTTCTAATTGAGCCTTGGCAGTATTAGGAATTTCTTTTTGGGCCTTGTATTTGACCATTTGTAGATTAGGATTGATTAGAGTGATTGTATTTTTAATTTTGGGTTTGTATTAAGGCCCATTAGTTTTAGGAATTGGGCATACTTCCCTTAAAAGAAGCCCAATCTGCCACTACCCCTTGTAGTTGCACGAATTTGCAAGCTTTGTCAAGGAGTAGCATCTTGCTTCTAGTCCCACATTGCTTGAATGAAGCTTTAGGCTGAAGCTTGGAAGCCTATAAATAAAGGTTATCCCCTTCCTTTGTATTCACTACTTCATCAATGAAATTCACTATGAGATTTAGAAAAGCTTTCTCTCTAGAACTCTAAAGAGTAGTTATTTTGATCCTTATCAACACCTTGTTAGTCTTGTGGCAGATTTCCTTTTTCTTTATCTTTTTCTTAGGAAGAACTGGCATACTCATTTCTGTCTTAGTCCATTTCTTTGAGTTTTGAAGCATCTTAATGATTGATGCAAAGATCCATGGGAGGAACGTAACATTTTGATGCATTCTTAGCTTTGTGGATGAGACACCTCAAGTTCCTCTTGTACCCTTGACAGGAGCCATGAGAAGAAGGCTTGAAGACAAACTCAAGCTTCTTCTAATTAAGCCATGATAGTATTAGGAATTTCTTTTTGCTTCAATTGGGCTTGTTTCCCTTTAAAGGAGCCCAATTTGCCTCCCTCTCTTAGTGTTGCATGAGTATCTTAAGCTTTGTGAAGGATTAGGGCTTGCTTCTAGTCCAACATTGCTTGGATAAAGCTTTGGGTGAAGCTTGGAAGCCTATAAATTAAGGCTCTTCCCCTCCTTGTAATACACAACTTGATCAATGAAACTTATTATGAGATTTAGATAAGCTTCCTCTCTAAAACTCTAAAGAGTAGTTCTTTTGATCCTTATCAAGACCTTGTTAGTCTTGTGGCAAATTTCCTTTTTCCTTATCTTCTTCTTAGGAAGAAGTGGTGGATTCATTTCTGTCTTAGTCCATTTCTTTTGAGTTTTGAAGCATCTTAAAGGTTGATGCAAGGATCCATGGGAGGAACATAACATTTTGTATCAAGAGCCATTATTGATCTTTTGAGTTTGCTTCAAATCTGGTTAGAGGTTTATATTTCTTGTTAAATTCATGCTAGTTAATTGCTTAATTGTTTCCTTCATGATTAGATGATAATTCTTTGAATTAGTAAGCAATTTCTTGAGTACATGCTTTAAATTTATGAATTATGAATTTTGTTCAGCCATTGATGCATCCTTATTTGTCCATTCAAGCATGTTGCATGTTTAATCTGTCCAAACATGCATATTCTCTCCTAAATTCATTCATTAAAGCATGTAAAGTGTGAAGCATGTGCTGGTGCAAATTTATGTCTAGATGCATTGTATCCATTCAAAATTCGAACCAATCACATGGTTAGTGCTGGAATCTATTTTGTTCATGCTTTTGCAGCTTGTGTTTTGATTCATTGAATCCAATTTGAATTCAAATATTCACATGTTGAATGCATGAACCTGATTTGAATCTATTTTGAATTCGCGGATGTCCAAATACAATGAATCTGTTTTGAATTCAGATTCAATCACATGTGTTTTGTGTTGTGCTGGTTCGTCACATGCAAATGGTGCATTGAATCCATATGCTAACAATTCAGTTATATGGTTAGATTCATTGAATCTAATTTGAATTCAAATTAATCACATGTTCCTTGTGAAAAACATCACATGTCTTGTGAATTTGATTCAAATCTGCCACATACTTTGTATTTTCCTATTCTGATTATTGTGCACGCTCTTAAGTGTGTTTAGAACATTTTTTTTTAAAGCTCAAGAGCCAAATCTTAAGAGAGGTAAGTGGATTCTTTGTCATTTCATTGAATCCATTTGTTGTTCTTGTTATTTCTTCTCCAATCTATGGCTGCCTCAAGCTTTGGTGAATGATTTGAGCTTCTTCTTCTTCTTACTTATGCAATTCTTGGTAAGTTTCTTCTCCTTTCTTGTTCAAGCTATTGTTCTTGCTTATTTCTCCATATTGTTCAAATCTTCTTCTCAAAAACTGGTCAAGCAATCTGTGAATCCATTAATCATTAATTCAAGCATTTGACTTAGAATTTCACCTTTGCTTTGGAGTATACATGAACTATAAGACCTTTCTTATTCTTTGGAAGAAAAAATGAACAAATATCTTTGCATTTGGAGAGCATTGAACTAAGAACTTGAACTGTTACCTATGCTTTGGAATTTAGTAAATAAATTCAAGCTTGACTTCTTCAAAGTAAAGGTTAGTATCTCCAATTGTTCTTTTTATTAGTAGTTTTGTTATTGTGTTTTCTCTTCATCTATTGGAGCTTTTAGCTCATTCTTTTGATGTTTAAAACTGTCCTACAATCTTGTATTAGTTGTGCTTCTACTCTTGGTGTTGTGTTCAATTTTTAATCCTATTCTTAGAAGTTTTCTAGTAGTTTTTAAATTTGTTTTTGTTAAGAACTACTTTTCTTTGAGTTGTCTTGATACAAAACTGATTTCAAAACAATTTTTCATTGCCTATCATTTATGCATGCAAAATTTTGGATGAACTTAAGTTTTTGCCTCTATCTAGTGTTGCAAACTTTGTGAAATCTATTGCCTCCTCTTTTATACTCAAAATTCTTTCAAAAACAGTGAGAAATAGGCCTTAGAAGCTTTCGGCTAGTCAAGAAAAGAATTGGATAAAAAGAATTTGAAAAGAAAAACAAAAGAGGAAAGAAAGAACAAAAGAAATTCTAGAATTTTGAGTTTTCAAAATCTGAGGCATTACTTGTATTATTGACTTTATTAGCTCATATCTTAGGCTTATATGCACATATAAATACTGCATGCTTGTTGTTTGAAGCCTAAACAAGTTTTTTTTTATGTGAATCTCCATTTTGGTGAGCTAAATGCATTGAAATACCTTGCTGGATTTTTGAAACACTTAAACCGAGGCATCAAACTTGTTTTCTTCCTTGATTTTGTTTGTTTTAAGTGAAAGTGTAGTAGCATTGTGATTCTAGGCGTTAATCCCTTGTTATAACATGCTTTGAGTTCCGTTTTGTACCTAAAGTTCTTTCACAAATTTTGTATTGCATGTTGTTGAGTTTCTTGTCCATTCATGCGTCTTTTAAAATCTTGTGCACGTTTTTTAGTTTCTAAACTAGCTTTCATTCTACTTGTTTACATGCTTTGTGTTCCTTGAGTTGTTTCACATTCTGTTTCTTTGGTTTGCTATTTGTTTTTTTTTTTTTGGTCTCTACATTCCATTGTATCTTATTTTCTACATCTTGTCATCCCCAAACAGATGGACAAACATAAGTGGTTAATAGAACCTTAGGACAATTGTTGAGATGCATGGTTTATAAAAATTTTAAAAACTTGGGAGAGTGTCTACCTCACATAGAATTTGCCTATAATAGGGTAGTGAATTCATTCACTTCTTATTCCTCTTTTGAGGTAGTCTATGGTTTCAATCCTCTTAGTCCTCTACACTTGCTTCTTATCCCTAACATTAAACACATGGTCAATTATGATGGTTTGTCTAGGGCTCAATATGTTAAAGACCTACATGCAAGGGTCAAAGATCAAATTGAAAAGAAAGTAGAATACTACTCTAGACAAGCGAACAAGGGAAAGAAAGCTATAGTATTTCAACTTGGGGAACTAGTTTGGGTTCATCTTAGGAAGGATAGATTTCCTACCCAAAGAAAATCAAAGCTTCTAACAAGGTCTGATGGTCCTTTTGAAATACTTGAAAGGATCAATGATAATGCTTATAATGTAGATTTGCCTAAATCTTATGGAGTTTCTAACACTTTTAATGTCATTGATCTTTCTTCTTTCATTTCAGGTGATCTAATTGAAGCTTTAGATTCGAGGAGGAATCCTCTTGAAGAAGGAGGGGATGATGCATTCCTAGCTTCAACAAAGGATGAGACACCTCAAGTTCCTCTTGGACCCTTGACAAGAGCTATGAGAAAAAGACTTGAAGACAAACTCAAACTTCTTCTAATTAGGCCTTGATAGTATTAGGAATTTCTTTTTGGGCCTTGTATTTTGCCATTTGTAGTTTAGGATTGATTAGAGTGTTTATATTTTAATTTTGGGCTTGTATTAAGGCTCATTAGTCTTAGGAATTGGGCCTCAATTGGCTTGGGCTTCAATTGGGCTTGAATTAGGCTTGTTTCCCTTTAAAGGAGCCCAATCTGCCACCCTGTCTTAGTGTTGCACGAGTTTCTTAAGCTTTGTGAAGGATTAGGGCTTGCTTCTAGTCCCACATTGCTTGGATAAAGCTTGGGGTGAAGCTTGGAAGCCTATAAATAAAGGCTCTTCCCCTTCTTGTAGTACACAACTTGATCAATGAAACTCATTGTGAGATTTAGAAAAGCTTTCTCTTTAGAACTCTAAAGAGTAGTTCTTTTGATCCTTATCAAGTCCTGATTAGTCTTGTGGCGGATTTCCTTTTTTCCTTATCTTCTTCTTAGAAAGAAGTGGCGGATTCATTTCTGTCTTAGTCCATTTCTTTTGAGTTTTGAAGCATCTTAAAGGTTGACGCAAGGATCCATGGAAGGAACATAACACATTTGGTATGAAGAGTCATTGTTGATCTTTGAGTTTGCTTCAAATCTAGTTAAAGGTTTCTAATCATTGTTAAATTTGTGCTAGTTAATTGCTTAAGTGTGAAGCATGTGCTTATGTAAGTCTATGTCTAGATATATTGTATCCATTCAAATTTCGAACCAATCACATGGTTAGTGCTGGAATCTGGTTTGTTCATGCTTTGGCAACTTGTGTCTTGATTCATTGAATCCAATTTGAATTCAAATATTCACATGTTGAATGCATGAACCTGCCTAATTGTGTTGCATGTCCAAATACAATGAATTTGTTTTGAATTCAGATTCAATCACATGTGTTTTGTGTTGGTGCTGGTTCGTCAGATGCATTTGGTACATTGAATCCATGTGCTAGCAATTCAGTTATATGGTTACATTTATTGAATCTGATTTGAATTCAAATTAATCACATGTTCCTTTGTGAAAAACCGTCACATGCCTTGTGTAGATGCATCCTAATTTGAAATTTAAAATAATCACATGCTTCTTGTGAATTTGATTGAAATCTGCCACATACTTTGTGTTCTCCTATTCTCATTTTCGTGCAAGCTCTTAGGTGTGTTTAGTACATTTTTTTAAAAGCTCAAGAGCCAAATCCTTGGAGAAGTAAGTGGATTCTATGTCATTTCTTTGAATTCATTTGTTGTTCTTGTTGTTTTCTCTTCAATCTGTGGTTGCCTCAAGCTTTGGTGAATAATTTGAGCTTCTTCTTCTTCTTCCTTGTGCCAAGTCTTGGTAAGTTTTCTTCTCTTCTTCTTGTTCAAGCTTTCTAGTCTATTGTTCTTTCTTCCTTCTCCATTTTTGTTCAAGTATTGTTCTCAAATCTGGACAAGCAATCCGTGCACTCTTTATGCATAGATTCAAGCATTGGACATTAAAATTCATCTTTGCTTTTGGAGTATACATGATCTAAGAACATTTCCTATGCTTTGGGAGAACATATGAACAGTACCTTTGCTCAAACTACCTATGCTATGGAGAAATGTTGAACTAAAATAATGACTAATACCTTTGCATTTGGAGATTACTGAACTAAGAACTTCAACTATTACCTATGCTTTGGAGTTGAGTAAATCAATTCAAGCTTGACTTCTTCAAGGTAAAGGTTAGTAACTCCAATTGTTCTTGTTATTAGTGCTTTTGGTATTGTGTCTTATCTTCATCTATTGGAGTTGTTAGCTCATTCTTTTGATGTTAAAATCTTTCCTATAATCTTTGCCTTTGTTTGTGCTTCTACCCTTGGTTTTGTGCTCATCTTTCACATGTATATGTGAAGTATGCGTGTTCAATTTTAATCCTATTCTTAGAAGTTTTCTAGTAATTTTTAAATCTTTTCTTGTTAAGAACTACTTTTCTTTGAGTAGTCTTGATCAAAATGATTTCAAAACAATTTGCCATTGCCTATCATTTATGCATGCAAAATTTTGGGTGAACTTGAGTTTTTCCCTCTATGTAGTGTTGCATACTTTGTGAAGTCTATTGCCTCCTCTTTTATACTCAAAATTCTTTCAAAAACATTGAGAAATAGGCCTTAAAAGCTTTCAGCCAATCAAGAAAAGAATTGGATAAAAAGAATTTGAAAAGAAAAAGAAAAGAAAGCACAAAAGCAATTATAGAATTTTGAGGTTTAAAAATCTGAGGCATTACTTGTGTTATTGACTTCATTAGCTCATATCTTAGGCTTATATGCACATATAAATATTGCACGCTTGCTATTTAGAGCCTAAACAAGTTTTATTTGATGTAAATCCCCATTTTGATGAGCTAAATGCATTGAAATACCTTGCTGGATTTTTGGAACACTTAAACTGAGCCATCAAACTTGTTTTCTTCCTTGATTTTGTTTGTTTTAAGTGAAAGTGCAGTAGCATTGTAATTCTAGGCTTAATTCTTTTGTTATAACATGCTTTAAGTTCCTTTTTGTACTTGAAGTTCTTTCACAAATCTTCTATGACATGTTGTTGAGTTTCTAGTCCATTCTTGTGTCTTTTAAATCTTGTGCATGTTTTGAGTTTCTAAACTAGCTTTCATTCTACTTGTATATATGCTTTGTGTTCCTTGAGTTGTTTCACAATCTCTTTCTTTGGTTTGCATTTTTGATATTTTTAAGTCTCTACATTTTATGCAACTTGTCTTACCTTAATCTCTTGTTTTGAGTAGTGCTTTCTTTTTAAGCTTTTGTTGTTTGTCTTCTTCATATCTCTTAGTTTTGTCTTTGAGCTTGCATTTCCTAGTCCTTGGAAAGAGGAATTGAAGGCCTAAAACTATACAAGAGGATATCACCTTGATTGAGGACTTTTGGAACTTCTCATTAGCATTCAAAGGGAGAGCTAGGGAGTGAAAGAGGATATTTGTACAAAAAATCCAACAAAGAAGAGTTTTGTAATTTGTGATATTTGGCAAGTTTTTGAGTGTAAACACCCAAAAATTGAGAGGTGTTGCAAGTTGTATTTGACCAAAAAAAAATTGTGTGGTCATTTCAAGTGAATTTGTAATTTTGAACTAACCATTATTTGTTTTGTAGGATGACTCCAAGTAGTGATAGTGATGCACTATCCCAAAATCAGTCAAGTTAAAGGTTAATTTGATGAAACAAATTAGGGTCATGCATTTATAAATGAGCACAAAATGGATAGGACTCTTAGGGAAATGAACCATAAAATTGAAGATTTTGTGAAAACTCAAGAAAAACAATCTTTTTCATCCTCACATCTTAGTGATAATTACTACATGGATAATAATGAACATAGAAGAAATAGAACAAGAAATAGATTTGAGGATAGGAAACCGAGAAATTCACCTAGACCAAGAAATAATAATGAGGGAATTAGGCATGATGCATAAAGGCAAAGCAAAGAGGATCCCAAGATTAACTTGCCTAAATTTGAAGGGTCATCTATTGTAGAAGTTGACTTAGAATGGGAAATGAAATGTGATCAAGTTTTTAATTGTCATCACTTAGGTGACCCAAAACAATTATAATTGGCTACTCTTACCTTTGAGAGTTATGCCTTGAGTTGGTGGAATAAACTCCAAGAAGAAGTAAGAAGAGGAAGAAGGATAGGTGAAAGAAATTGGGAAGAACTTAAGTGAACAATCAGGGGAAGATTTGTATGTTCTAGCTAAGTTAGAGACATGCATAATAGGTTGCAAAGATTGTTCCACGGTTCAAAAAGTGTAGATGAATACTTTAAAGAGTTAGAGCTATGTCTTATAAAAGCTAAAGTAGATGAGCCTTAAGAAACCACCATGGCTAGATTCCTAAATGGGCTCTATAGGGAAATTCAAGACATAGTAGAATTGCAATCCTACACTAATTAAAAGAATTATAAGAAAGAATGGAGCAACAAATTATAAGAAAGAATGGAAACAAAATGAATTGGACTTCAAGTGAAAGGACAAGCTTGAAGAAGGAGAGTATGTCCTCCTTAAACAAAGAAGTTGTAAAAAAAATAGATAGTGATTTAGTTTCTAATTCTTTTAAGCCCAAGGAGAGCAAGGTTGTAATTAAAGACTCCCCCACCCCTTCTAGGTCAAGAGACATTAAATGCTTTAAGTGCCTTGGAAAAGGCCATATTGCCTCTCAATGCCCTAACAAAAGGGCCATGATTCTCAAGGAGAATGGGAGCATTGAGAGTGAGTCTTCAATGGACTTGAGTGACGCCTCTAGTGAAGGTAGTAGTGAAGCTATTCACTCACCTCAGGAGGGTGATCTATTAATAGTAAGATGCATGCTTGGAACCTTTCATAACATGAGTGACGAATCTCAAAGGGAAAATATCTTTCATAACATGAGGGACAAAGTATGTTCTCTCATAATAGATAGCGGTAGTTGCACTAATGTAGCTAGCACTAGATTGGTAGAGAAACTATCTCTTCCAATGACTTCTCACCCTAAGCCATACAAATTTCAATGACTAAGTGTAACATCCTACTTTTATATAAAAATAAAATATTATTTGTGAATTTTCTTATTTGTTTAGATATAGGAATTATTTATTTAACTAGTTGATAAATGTTAAACAAATAATAATAATTTAAGTAACTTGAAAAATAAAAAAAACTTCATAAATAAATAAAATATTAAAGAAATGTTTTTGAAGAAAAATATACAAATAAAAAGTTAAAACTAGAAGAAATAAATTATAATAAAGAAATTAGATGAGGATAAAATAAATACAAAGAATAAATTTTTTTAAGATTTTTAG
>JAMLFT010006777.1:0-15620 GCA_026544285.1 Pachyrhizus erosus
AACTTAGTTATTACAACTCAATCTAATCTGATAATTTTATCAGTCAATTCCTTACACTTTCTTATATATTATATTAACTTTTCTTAACGTTTGAAAAATAAACACTATCTACAAGAAAGATTTCTATAATAATTAAAAAAATAAGTAATATTATGTAATTAAAAAAAAATGAAGAGACGATGTTATTGTAATTTATTCTATAATTTTTATAAGGCAATTTCTTTTTATTAGAATGTGTAAAAATGTATTATGAACGGGAATAATACGTGATGAAAGGGGATACTCAGCTACTCAATAGTCAATATTAATAGCATTGATAGTAGCTGCGTTTGAAAGAGATTAAACACAAGGTATTAATTGCTAGCAGAATCTGAAATTTCCCTGTCGCTCTAGCTAATTGAATTCTGACTTCTTCACTTCATCTCTTTGGTAACTGAATATACATTGCCACAAGGTATTGCATGCATGGTAATATAAATTCAGTTTGCTAATCCAGGTTAAGTTCCGTGGGTACCTAAACTAGAGATATATTCACAATCCTAATTTATGTGTAGGATTCTCTCGACTTAGTGACTAGTAAGCATGAAAGAAAAAGACAAACAAGAAACTAATGGACCTTACACAAATAAAGGTAAATTTTATTTATTATAATTGTTTTGTATCTTTCGTTGTCATAATATTATATTATCATATTAGTTAGTAACATGAGAGAATTTCAAATACAATTTATGTTAGATGTAGTTAATGGATTGCTGTAAATACTATTACTTCTGTTTTGTGATAAATCTTTATAGTTAAATTAGGGCCGGTGGTAGAAATGGTGGTAACCTAATCTATCTATATAGCTATGTCAATACTTTCCAGTGCTTTCCCGGCCAAATAAAAGAAAAAAGATTGGTCAAATGTCCTTCTCCTTCTATTTGGTCTCACTCATTCAATAAGGTACTGGTTAGTTAACAAGGATGCAGTCACCAACCAGCAATGAAGAAGATATGCAATTGATTGACTTCTTTCATATTCCCACTTGTGTAATAAACGTAAGAGTTGATATCATCTATACTAAGATTTAAAACACCTAAATTCATCATTAACTAATATATAAATTGTGTATCTCTTGAAGGTGTCTTTAATAACAATTATTTGATTTTACATAGTAAATATATCTTATAAAAAATAACCTAAGTGAGGATCTTACAAATAACTAATATATCTTATAAACTAACTCTTGAATAGAATAATGAGTCGTAAAAAAGAACTAGACTTAAGTGAGGATCTCATCCTTCTTTAAATAGACAAATAACCTAATATTCAACAATGATATATATTAAGTCCTTGAGGTCTTACACACAAAGCTCAACACACTAGTTTATTAGGCTTGACCTAATAAACATATAAACACATGGTGATTCCCAAAGTCTAAATTTGATCACTTAATTAAAATTGAAATTACATGAAAAATATATTAAGTCATACATTCAACTCATATTTTAATAAAATAAAATACATCATTCAATAAAAGATCAAACAAAAAATTAACATTGTTCTAATTGGCAATATTGATTATTATTTTGAAATTCATTTTAAAAATAACTCACGAGTTAAATAAATGTGACCATACAATCAACCAAATATAATCACCACAAAACATGACCAATACAATTAATAAAATCACTGTCTTTGAGCCATAAACAAAGATAAACTAATAATATAAATTAGATATCAATTTTGTTCTTATTCCCTACAAATATATTAACTTTAGCTCTACTTGACTTTCGCTTGCCTTGATTTCCTACAAAATATTAGTAACATGAATAGACGCTCCATAAGCAATTCATCGTGAATTCAAAGGAATGTCTATCAAACGAAAGCAAGTGACTCACCTTTACTCTTATTTTTTTTAGGAAAAACTTAAAGACTTAATAGATAGACTTCTTATGGCCTATTATTTTGCAAAGCCAATGTTTTAATTTTCTTGCGAAAGTTAGCTTTTAGACCAAGGGGCTTGTGAGAAGAACTAGACCTTTTATCCAGTCCGTTGTTTCCTTTTTTTCTTAAAAGATTCTTATGGTGAGGTTAGGAGACAATAATCACACTTTAAGATGTTATACAATTCATCCTATCCTTTTTTTTTTGACATAAATGAAAATCAAGGTATTTATGTCCCAAGCTTGCCCTTGGACATTAAAAGAAAATTTCAAAGTGTTAAATTTCTTAGGTAAAGTAATCAGGGAATGGTGAACAAAGAACTTATACGTTACAGGACACTTAAGGTCTATAAATTTGTTAGTCATGGTCATTATTTTCATTATATGTTGCCTAACACCACTAATGTTAGGAACAATATAATAATAAAAGAAGAAAATAAAGGAGAGAAAAATAAAACACTAAAAAATTTAACATAGTTCGACACACAATGTATGTTGTCTACGTCCACGACTACACTATGAAGTATGTTTTTATTTTGGTGTGTATCCAAAAGGTTTACAAGGGGTTGTTTATATAGAAATATATGAGCAATGTCTCTCATCATTTACATAATGTGGAACTAAAATCAAACTACATATTTCTAACAATTCTACCACTTGGAGTTTGTTTTACATTACTACCTAGTGTAGTGCCTTCATCATCAATTATTCTCGAAGACTAGTTGAGGTAATACAAAGTCTCAACTTATCAGTTGTAATAGTCTTGGTCAACATGTCAACTGGATTCTCTGATCCTGAGATCTTCAACAAAGACAAATCTCCATCACTTATCAAGTTTATGATAAAGTGATACTTCAACTTAATGTGTTTGCATCTAGAATAAAAGGATTGGATTTTTAACGAGATATATTACACTTTGATTGTCACTAAATAATGGAGAATCATCTTGCTCCTTTCCTAATCTTTTGAGAAGGTTCTTCAGCCATATCATCTACTTGGTTGCTTCTGAAATAGCCACACACTTGCTTCAGTGGTTGAAAGAGAAACTTTGCCTTAGAGTTTAGACTTCCAATTGATAGTAGTACCACCCAACAAAAAGATGTAACCTATTATGTTTTTTCTATCATCTAGATCTCCTCCTAAATCTGCATTAGAAAATCCTTGTAAAGCGAGATTACTTATTCTAAAAGACAAATGCATCCTTGAAGTTCCTTTCAGATATCTCAATATCTACTTCACACCTTCCCAATGCTCCTTTCTAAGATTGGATAGAAATCTACTCACAACTCCCACTACATATGCTATGTCAGGTCTGGTACATACCATAACATACATCAAACTTCCTACTATAGACGCATATAGTACTTTAGACATGTAATTTTTTTCTTTGTTTGTCTGAGGAGATTGCCTATTAGAAAACTTTAAGTGTGTTTCCAAAGGGGTATTCTTGGTCTTTGCATCTCTAACATTAAATCTGTTAAGCAATTTTTCAATATACTTCTCCTGAGACAACTTCAAAATACCTTTTGGTCTATTTTTGGAGATTCTCATCCCAAGAATTTGATTGGCTGGACCAAGATCCTTCATCTCAAAATTTTCTACCAAATGTTTCTTCAACATGTTAATTTCTGTCATACTATACCCTGTAATTAACATGTCGTCAACATATAAAGTAAGAATAATATAACTATCAACACATTTCTTAACATAACAATAGTGATCTTCTTCACATATGTGAAAATCCTAAATTGCTCATAAACTCATTAAACTTCTTGTACTAGTGTCTCGACGCTTGTTTTAAGTCGTACAAACTTTTATGAAGCTTGCACACAAGATTCTCTTTGCCTTGTACTTCAAAACCTTCTGGTTATGTTATAAAGATGTCTTCCTCTAAATCCCCATGCAGGAATGCAATTTTTACATCTAACTGCTCTATATGAAGATTTTTCGTAGTTACAATATTCAAGATAACTCTAATGGTAGTCATCTTGACAAGAAGAGAGAAAATCTCTGTGAAGTCGATTTCTTGTTTCTACTGAAATTCTTTCACTACGAGTCTCGCCTTATATCTTCTGTTGCCATCAGGTTCTTCTTTTAACCTATAAACCCACCTGTTCTGTAAAGCCTTCTTTCCTTCTGGTAGCTTGGTTAAAGACCAAGTTTTGTTGTTTTGAAGAGATTTCATCTCGTCTTTCATTGCTTGCTCCCACTTAATAGAGTTATCTCCATGCATAGCCTCAGCAAAGTGCTCTAGCTCACTAGCATCAATTAACAACAAATAATGCAATGAAGGATAATACCTTTGTGGTGCTACTATCGTTCTATTTGATCTTCTTACTTGGGTCTCAAAAGTTTTTGGCTCTGTTGTTGGTTTTGGTTCTGACTCAAGTGTATTCTTCCTTCTATTGACTACATCACTTTTTGAAATTTCTTCTAATGCTACTTTCTCATAGTGCTCTGACTGTCTATCTACACTTATGGATTCTACAAGCCTGTCTTTATAGAACACATTTTCATTAAAAGTAACATTTCTGCTTCTGATAATTTTCTTGTTTTGATCATCCCAAAATCTATAGCCATACATGTCAAATCTATAACCAATGAAATAACATAATCTTGCCTTCGGGTCTAATTTATCTCTGCTATTAGATTCTATCAGAATATATGAGACACAACCAAAAACTCTCAGATGTGAAAGATTTACCTCCTTTTCAGACCATACTTCTTTAGGTAATTGATAGTTTAAAGGAATTGATGGTCCTTTATTTATGAGATAGGTTGTTGTGTTTATTGCATATGCCTAAAACACCTTAGGTAGCCTTGATTGGATCCTCATACACCTAGCTCTTTCGTTCAAGGTTCTGTTTGTTCTTTCGGCCACACAATTTTGTTCTAGTGTTCTTGGCACTGTCTTGATCATTTTGATCCTATTTTCTAAACAAAAATTCCTTGAATTCTCTGTTATCATACTCTCCACCATTATAAGATTTCAGATTTTAACTGTTAGACTTGTCTGATTTTCAACCTCCTTTTTCCACCTTTTGAACACAGAAAACACGTCAGATTTCTTTTTAAGAAAATAGACTCATACCTTTCTTGTAGAGTCATAAATGAATGTTACATAATATTGCGAGCCTCTAAGGGACTTTACTAGAGTTGGCCCCCAAATATCTGTATGCACCAATTTTAGTCTTTCGACTTTAGATGTCTTTCTTGACTTAGAAAAGTTGACCTTTTTCTACTTGCCAAAAATACAATGTTCACAAGGTCCAATATCAACATGCTTTATATTGGATAACTTGCCTTTTGACACCAAGAACTTAATTCCTTTTTCACTTATATGTCCAAGTCCTTGATGCTATAGGGAGGAACTGTTGGCAGCCTTTATGACAGTTACCATATCCTCATCTGCAATCATGTAAAGAGACCTTCACTTCTTTCCAAGAGCAACAACCAGATTGTCTTTCATTACCTTCCAAGTTTCATTTCCAAAAGTAGTGTAATGCCCCTCATCATCCAACTGTCCTATAGATATTAAGTTTCTCTTTAAGCTAGGAATATGTTTGATATTGTGCAAAATCCATAGGGTACCATTAGAGGTTATGATTTCAACATCACCTTTTCCCACAATATCAAGGAATTTTCCATCTGCAAGGTAAACCTTCCCAAGCTCTCCTGAAATATAGTTATATAATAGTTCTAAGGAAGGTGTAGTGTGGAATGACGCACCTGAATCCATAATCCATGAATCGATAGGACTATCTAAATTGCAAATTAATGCATTTACAATCTCATTTGTTGTTGCATTTGTTGATTCATCATCATCTTGCTTCTTTTTATTATTCTTCCTTTTTGGAGTCTTGCATTGATTGACAAAATGACCCTTTTTCTAACAATTTCAACAAGTAATATCATTTCTAATTTTTACCTGCTTTCTCCCTTTGGATTTTGATATGCCTTGGCCTTGATTTTGACTATTCTAGCTACTTCCTCTAGTTTCAGTACTCAATGTTGAGCCGAAATCAGAATTGAAACATTTTCCTGAACTTCTTCTACGAATATCTTCGCTTAAGATCAAGTCTCAAATGTCATAAAGCTTCAACTTGTTATTACTTGCAGAACTACTAACTGTAGTAACGGTTGCACTCCAACTATCCGAAAGGGATAATAATAAAATCAACGCTTTCACCTCATCATCGAAGTTGATTTGCACTAATGCCAACTGGGCAAGAATTGTGTTAAATTCATTAATGTGATTAGTAACAAAATTACCTTTGCCTATTCTAACATTGACTAGCATGCGTATCATATAAACTTTGTTGGTTGCAGATGACTTCTCATACATGTTTAACAATGTTTTCATCAAACCTACAATTGTTTTCTTGTTCAAATGTTGAACGCAATGTTCTTAGCCAACGTTAGTCGAATCACACCAAGTGTATGCCAATCTAGCAACTCCTCATCTAACTGCTCCATGTTGTTTGACTTTTGCCCCGTTTCTATCTGCATCTTCCAGAATTTGAATTCTTTGCCATCAAACTTCTAAATCTTCACCTTCCCTTCTTCCAATGTCATTGCTACTGCTGCTTTCTAAGAAAGCTCCCACTACTTTTCTAAACTGAGATTCTTGGAAAAAAACAAATCTTTTCTTATGTGAAAGATTAGACAAAGTTGCAATCATAGAGCATACTAAGATATTGGCTCAGATACCAATTGTTAGGAACAATGAAATAATAAAAAAAGAAAATAAAGGAGGAGAAAAAAAGACTCAAGAATTTTAACGTGGTTCGACACACAATGTATGTTATCTATGTCCACACTACACTAAGAAGTATGTTTTTATTTTGGTGTGTATCCAAAAGGTTTACAAGAGGTTGCTTATATAGAAATATATGAGCAATGTCTCTCATTATTTACACAATGTGAGACTAAAATCAAACTACATATTTCTAGCAACTAACCCCATCATATTTCATGTTGATGAAACTCTCCATCAATTGTCCAACTTTAGTACTATCCACAACTACATATCTTTCTCCAATGGAAACAAGATTATCAGGCTCGTGAATTGCCTTTACCAATGGCTCATCAATAGAATGTTTGATAAGCATTGAAGTTTTTTTATATGCCTTTATCCACTCCTTATGATAAGTCTTCTATTCGTTGGTACTTTCATCATCTAAGATAGACTCAATCATAATTGTGTCAATATCTAACAAATTGAAGGCAAACTCAATATCATCATTTCACTTCTTATAATTATTACCAATTAAGAGCTCAATATAACTAATAATATTATTCATGAAAAATCTTACATAGCTAAAAAAAATTCAACAAATTTATTAACATGGACAACCAAGTGTATAACTCAGAAGAAGAAACATTCTCTTAATCTCTACTACTTTACATACTATTTCTTGGGTGGAGCAATAAGTCGTAAGAGAAAAATAGTCTAGTGGAGATTTTACCTTTCTTTACATACAATCATTATGGATATTAAACTTATTAGGTCCTACACACAAAACTCAACATGTTGCCTATTGGACTTGACCTAATAAACATATAAACACATAATGATTTTTAAAGTTTAAATGAACTCACTTAATTAAATTATAGTTATAAAATAATATATTAAGTCATATATTTAACTCATATTTTAATAAAATAAAATACACCAATTAATAGAAGATCAAATAAAAAAAAATCTAACAATAAATTGACATTAATAATGAGATGAAATTGTAATTTTAATTGGAGAATGATGTTATCTAAGTTTATTTTCTCCAAAATTCAAATTCAAATTCATTGAATTTAATATGGCACAACCAGGATTATATATGTTAGACAAGATTTCATTGTTACGTTAATTAACTGTAATTTCTTGTGGAGACATTTCTTTTGGTTAAAAAGGAGCTTAATTTTTTAAAAAGATAGAGGGAATATAAATGAGTAGTAGTGTATTGCTAGAGGTAAAGTTTTCAGTTACAATTCATATTTTATAATTTTACGATTAAATTGATTTAATGAGATCATTTGGAGAGTATTTATTCTTCGTAAATAATCAAATAAATACACACTAAAAATATGTCTAGTATAACTAGTGCACACGGGAAAGAAAGATGTGATTTGACCATTTGGGAGCAAGATGGCACGTAATTAGGAGAAAACATTTAATAATCATAAATTAATGGCACCAAAAACTAATAAAATAGTTAAGGACTCCAAATGGGAACAAATTAGAGATTAGGTGTAGAATCAATCCATTCCTGTTCTAGCATGTCACTCTGAAACCTAATGAAATAACAAGATACCTAAAGCACTAATTTTTCTATTTCTACAAATATAAGCAAGTCTTAAATGAAATTAGTTGTGAACATTCACAGAGTTGCATTCTGACCAAGAAACACACTGTTGCAGAGCACAATGATTACCGCTATACCTTCATCGGCGGCATTCACTGTCTCTTCCCTCTTTGTCACTAGCTTCCTTTGGACCTTTCCTGAGGTTGTGCTCGCTGCCACTTCAAGCTATGGAGGCGTTACTAGGCACTATCAGTTCGATGTATATATGCATTAACATTACCTTACATTGTACACTCGCGTGTGTATAATTTTAATTTTCTCCTTTCAAAGAATTATTATAACCGAAACTTACGCCGCCACTAAAGCTTAACTGTCCTAAAAGCACACTCATATCTGTTACACTTACACAATGAAATGTTTTTTTGTTACTTGTATCTGCAGATAAAGCTGAAAAATGTTACTAGGCTGTGCCACACAAAGAGCATGGTTACTGTTAATGGGAAGTTCCCGGGACCTCGCGTTGTTGCCAAAGAAGGAGACAGATTAGTGGTTAAGGTGGTTAACCATGTTCCAAACAATATCACCATCCACTGGTATGCATTTGATTTTCCGAAACAATTAATTAACCTTTTGTTACATCTTCTAGCTTGTGTGTCCATGAATACTTATTGTTTTGTCTTCCGTACCCTAGTTAGCATATATATGATGTTGTGATTAAGCAATGTTTAGGCACGGAGTGAGACAGCTTAGGAGTGGATGGTCAGATGGACCATCGTACATAACTCAATGCCCCATACAAAGTGGTAAGAGTTATGTGTACAACTTCAGCATCGTTGGGCAAAGAGGAACTCTCTTCTGGCACGCACACTACTCGTGGTTAAGGGCTACTCTGTATGGACCCCTCATCATCTTCCCGAGGAGCAACGAATCTTACCCATTTGTCAAGCCCTACAAGGAAATCCCCATCCTCTTTGGTACACGCACGCATCAATTATAATATTATCAAACATTCTAATTATTTGGTTTTTATTTTATACCACTATACGTTAGCTGAAAAATAATATATGCTTCTAAAATAATTGAGTATAGGAGAGTGGTGGAATGTGGATCCGGAGGCTGTGATTGCACAAGCTCTTCACACAGGGGGTGGTCCAAATGTCTCTGATGCCTACACCATCAACGGACTTCCTGGGCCACTATACAATTGCTCCAGTAACGGTACACACATATAATAATAATTACAAAGCTAATTAATTAAACACGTATTAGTATTATCAAACAAGTACTACTAATTAATTAATTAGATTTCATATGCAATAATAATAATGCATGGTGGACAGATACATTCAGCCTAAAGGTGGTACCAGGGAAAACATATCTTCTCCGTTTAATCAATGCTGCACTGAACAGTGAACTCTTTTTCAGCATAGCAAATCACACCATGACTGTTGTCGAAGCCGATGCTACTTACATTAAACCTTTCGACTCCGACATCATTGCCATTGGGCCAGGACAAACCACAAATGTAGTGTTGAAGACAAAACCTGAGTACATAAATGCCACATTCTTCATGCTAGCGAGGGCATTTATTACTGGTAAGGGTACCTTGGACAATTCCACGCTAGCTGGCATCCTAGAATACGATAACAACAACACTCCTCCTTCAGAATCAGATTTGAAAAAGCGTCCCCAGTTGAAACCGAGCCTTCCTTCTACCAACGACACATCCTTCGTTGCCAATTTCAGCGCTAAATTTCGCAGTTTGAACAGTGCAAAGTACCCTGCGAATGTGCCCGAAAGAGTTGACAGGAGTTTCTTCTTCACGGTAGGTCTTGGGAGCATGTCCTGTCCGAGAAACCAAACATGCGAAGGGGCTAATAACAGAAGTAAATTCTCTGCTTCAGTGAACAACATATCTTTCGTTCTTCCTTCGGTGGCGATTCTTGAGCAGCATTTCTCAGGACAGGACAACAATGGTGTTTACAGCATAGACTTCCCGGTTGTTCCTCCGAGAGCCTTTAACTACACAGGGACTCCACCGAATAACACGATGGTGAAGAGTGGAACCAAGGTGGTGGTGATACCCTTTAACACGAGGGTGCAGGTGGTGTTGCAGGACACTAGCATTTTGGGACCAGAGAGTCATCCGTTACACCTTCATGGGTTCAATATGTTCGTTGTGGGTCAAGGTTTTGGGAACTTTGATCCTGTCACAGACCCTGTTGGATTTAATCTGGTTGACCCTGTTGAGAGGAACACCGTTGGTGTGCCTTCTGGTGGTTGGCTTGCAGTACGCTTTCTGGCTGACAACCCAGGTCAGATCACTAATTCACTACAAATATTAATTTTTATACTTTTGTTTCTTTCAGCCAAAGCCCATTAACAAAATTGTAAGCGTGTATGCAATTAATTTATAGGTGTTTGGCTGATGCACTGTCACATCGACTTGCACCAGAGTTGGGGGTTGATGATGGCTTGGATTGTCAATG
Source organism: Pachyrhizus erosus (assembly GCA_026544285.1). Lineage (NCBI taxonomy): Eukaryota > Viridiplantae > Streptophyta > Magnoliopsida > Fabales > Fabaceae > Pachyrhizus > Pachyrhizus erosus. Next base: position 10,717 of record JAMLFT010006777.1, read on the forward strand.
ACGGGAAACTCCCTCATCAGAAGTTGCCTCCTCCTCCGGCTGATCTCCCAAAGTGTTGATCGTTTTGTGGCTTCTCAAAGGATCTTATTGTTATCTCAATCTTATTCTTAATGCCTCTTTTGTAGCTTTATGAGCAAAACTGAAACAGGGCTTGCCTTTTATGAACTTTAAATTAAATAATTTAAATCCCTGTAATTTTGTTATATTTATAATCCAAAATCTTTTAGGGATAAACATTTGTATTTATATTAATTTATTTTAAGAAAACAATAGTTTATTTTTCAATTTAATGGAAGGACTTTTAAAGAAAGAGATTTTTCTCCCACATAAAATTATTGATTAAATTTAACTTAAGTAATATGTATTTCTTCTGAGGAAAATGTTTCCTCCATACCGTTCTTCTTCTTTTTTTCTTTTTTTTTTTCACAATCTTTTATACCTTTTGTTTTGATAATAAAAAGTCAAAACATTTACTTCTCATTTTATTATAAAAAACTTTTGAGTTATGAGAGGTAAGGTCCGGGTTGTTATTCTGCGTGTGTAAGTTCGGGCCTATTTGACAAATGGATTTAGATTAAGGTTCAGTAGAATCGGAACATATTTTTATTTCTGTAATAACATTCAATTTTTATATTATAAAATAAAGAAATGCATAATTAATGGCACGAAGACGAAAATTTAACCCATATATTTTGTTTGGTTGTTTTTTTTTTTTACTGAGACTTCTTTTTCTCTCTTACGTTTACTGAAATTTACCTTTTTCATTAGTTGTTTTATAACTTCATATTGAATTATCCCCATGAAGTAGCATAGCTGATAGAAAAATGGACAATAATGAAACCAATCATACACTTACATCTAATGTTTCTATATTCAGGGGTTGAGCCAGAAATTCGTTTCAATGAGGGAAAAAATAGTTTATTAAAAATATTTAAATATTCATATACAATAAATATACAAAAATATATATAACCATATAGAGTACAAACACTTTATTAACATTTAGAATTTTTTTAATCTTTTTTTTACATTATATTATTTATCATATTTATATTTTTTTCAATTTTTTTTCCTTGAGTTTCAACGTAATATAATAATGTATCATAATTATTTTTTATACATTTCAGGGAAGCCAAAATATTATTTATACCATGAGGTCCCCCTTCCCTCCAGCACTGACTATATATGTCAGTAATTTGTTTTCCTTGTAGGTATAACATAACCAGTTCATCCATTGATAATGTTAATGGTGGGTTCTACGGTGAACAATGTAATCAAATTTCTCATAATAAAAAAAATTTGTTCAACGTCGGATATACTATTACTCAAATAGATGAATATGATGAGAATAAATAAAATAGATAAATAACAATCAAATGAATATTAACAATGTTTATTTTTTAAAAAGATTATATAATAAAATATTTCACATGGATTTTTTTTACTAATTTCTAGGTTTCTTATACCTTTTTTTGTTACTTGCATGTGTTTGAGCATATCACTGTCTAAGTTTGCTGGACTTAAAATTGGAGATCCATCTTCTTTTTTGTCATTTCTATTTTTTTTTTTTTCATATGTTGGTCAGTTAGCTACTCTCATTGGTTGTGTTTTGTTTTTAAGAAAAAACTTTTTTTTTCAAAATAATAATTGAATAAAAAAAAATCTCATTTTAAAAACACTGAAAAGATCTCTATACATAAGTTTCATTTTTTTTTTAAGTTTTTAACTGGCAATATTATGTAAGTATTGAAAATGGAAGAATAATTTTAAATCCGGGTTAAAGCTTTGATATATATATATATTTAAATTATGGTTTAATGTAATTTGATATTATTTTAATGAAATTTATGTTGATAATTTATAGTTTAAAAAATAAAAATAATAAAAAGAATTTAAGGTCCATTTAAAAGTATTTAAAAATTATAAATTTAAATTAAATGTCCATTATATTTTTTAATACAAAATATTTTGGTCAATAGTAGTAGAAATAATCACTAAAAACAATGTCGTCGAGAATGGAAATTAAGAATAACAGATTTTACAGTTGCCTGCAATTAGATTGAGAAATAGGACTAAGAATTGTATTGTTTTTTTTTTTTTTTTTAATTTAGTGTTGATGTTGTTCACCCTTTATGACAATTGCAAAATAAATTGTAATTATTTTTCATAAATAAATAATTAATAGTTAAAAATACCTTTTTATAAAAATTATACATATTATCAATTTTACTGTTAAAAATAAGAATATTATATTAATTACAATTATTTTTAAGAATTATGATTGTATGTTTTTCATGAATTAACAGTGAAAAAAAGAATTTATATTTTTTGTGAGAAGTTTTTTTTATGATGTATTTGTCTAAACTAAATTTTGCAATATTTATTGATTTAGATTTATTTTTTACATAAATTTAAATAAAAATATATAATTTTATAATTAGTTACAGTGTTTACATTTTGAATAATTATTGTAATTGAATATTTTTAATCAACTTAGTTACTATAATTTTGTATTATATTTTGTGACAAAAAAATGTCTAACAAACATTCCTCTAAAATAAATCTTGTTAATTTTATTACACATTAGTGTAATAAATTTAAATTTTTTATAAATTTAAATCAAAATACACATTAGTGTTTTTAATTATTAAATTAAATAAAAATAGTTATATTATTAACTATTATATTAAATTATGATTAATTATCGTTATCTTGATATATATAAAAGTAAGTGAATTTGAATTAGTATCATTATTTTCTTTTTAATCATTTTTTTATCTATTTTTGAATAAAATTATAAATTAGTCATTATATTTTTTTGTTTTAAAATTCATCATATAAAAATATTTAAATTAAAATAGACATTGTTTGTATTTAATTATTAATTATATAGATATAATTTTATTGACAACTTTTTTTTATTCTATGTAAACGATTTTGGAAAAATTCAATACTATACTATTTGAAAATTCAACATAACATTTTTTTTCATCTATTTAAATAAATCAAACTATTCAATTGTTATCCTCATCAAATATTATTTTTGGACATGATATTTTGAAGATCAAGATTTCTAATATTTTTTAATGTTATGTATTTTGAAGAAAGTGAATGTTATATTTCAATTTTGTTATAATATAAATATGTTAACTTTTTTTTTATTAGGATAATTCTTGATAATAATGACATCTTCAATAAGTCATTTAAGACTTTTTTTTATTAAAACAAATTTATCTAAGTGATTTAAGATGATTTTGAAATTTTTGTTTCAAAATTTGTGACAAGCGAACAATAAACTATAGTGAATAATTATGACATTTATTATCAACTATATTGTAATTTTTTATTTTTAAATTATATTTTATTATATTTTGAATACATTTTATTGTAAGTCATTGTTTCAAATTTTTTTGGATCTATTATTTTTTATATACAAAATTATATTAATTTGATATTTAAAAATGACTAAATATATAAATGTCAGATTTTGTGCACTAGTAAGAAAAAATGCAAAATGATTTTTGGATGGTGTTAAGTGGTACAACTTTATGAAAAATAATTTTTTACAAATTGATGACGCTTTGAAACTTAGGTAAATTAAAAATTTATATGATATTTGTGTATCAATTATTAAGTTAATTTATATTAATATCATGTGTTAAGATGTTAAAACAATTTCATAATATTAATATTCATGCAAGTTTTGAGTCAATATAATTCTTTTAGTATTTTTCATGTTATGATATGTAATAAAAAAAATTTAGTCAATTATACTATCAAAATAGAAAGTCAAATCAATTATAAATAAAATATATAATGACATTGTAATGCATAAAATTATTTGATTTAAATTTGTTTTATTTTATATCATTAACATGTTAAGAAAACAACATATAAAATTTTGTCTCATTAAGACTAATATATACACATATAATAAATTTAAATGATTTACATTAATATTAATTTAACTTAATAATTATATCTAAATAATTAAAATATATATTAGTTTCTTAAAATTATTAAAAAATATTCATGTTTAAATTTAATAAATGAACATTTATTTTAATCATTTTAACACATTTAAAATTATAACAATTTGTTTAATAATTAAAATATAAAAATTTATATATTTATGTTTAAATTAACTTAATAATATATTAGTTATGTTATGTAATGTATGTCAATGTGCCTGCGTGTGAACAATTATTTTAATCATTTTAGTATGTTTAAAATTATATCAAATATTTTAATTTAAAATTTAAATTATTTAAATTTATTTTATTTTATATCACATACATTAAGTTTTTATAAATATTAAAATATTCAATTACTTAATATAATAATGAAAGATTAAATTAAATTAATTTAAGAATAATTATCTTAAATAATTATTTAACTATAATAAATAATTAAATATAAGACAACATTAATAAAGGATGATGAGCAAAATTATCATTGTTATCAATATTTTGTTTATTATTATCATTATTTGATTGTCCTATTTGATTGTTCTTAAATAAATCTGTTAAATTTAGATAAAATACTTTCTTAATAATAATTATCATATTGTGTAATTATATGTTAATTATTTTAAAATTATTATGAAATATTTTTTTTTTAAATTAAATATTTGGTTAATTATTTTATATTATTTTAATAATTTTAATACGTTCATAAATATTAAAATTGAAAAATAACATGAAAATAATTAATTATAATTTGTATACTTTTAAATTAATTTAAGTGAATAATTATGTAAATTAATTATGTGAAAAATTGTTTTAATAATTTTAAAATATTTAAAATTTAAAAATATTCTTAATAATAAAGTTTAAATTATTTAAATTTATTTTATTTTATATCATATACAACAATAAACCCTATCAATGTTAAAATATCTACTT
>JAMLFT010006778.1:0-15616 GCA_026544285.1 Pachyrhizus erosus
AAAAACCTTAATTAAATACCATAAAAAATTTATATAAAAAAATCTTTTAAAATCTCTTAAAATCCTAATTGAATACATCTCATTCAATATTGAAATTTCAATTTTTAAATATATATTTAAAAATAAAAATTTACAATAATAAAATTAAATTATTTTATCTAAATTAATAATTTAAAATTTAAAATTTTTGAATTGATTTATCAAAACAAAACATTTAACAAATGAACAAATTTTAAATCATAACAATTCAAATTTCAAGCTTCTCAAATTTCTCGTCCAAATACAACTTTAAATATGAATTTGATCATTGAAAAATAGGATCTTATTTATATTGGTAAAAAAAATTCCTTTTGATCCTTTAATTTTTTTTTTAGTTTTTATTATCAAATAATTTTTTTATTTTAATTTTTATTATTTATTAAATTATAATATAGACAATAACAATATAATGATTTGTTATATTATCAAAAAATTTAATAAAACAATCATGTATAATTTTTTTCAAATTATAATTTTAAAACCACCATTGACTAATTTGATGACTCATTAACTATTTTAAACAAATAATTTTTTTTAAAAATATAATGTACTAAAATAAATTATACGTGTAAAAATAATAAATCACTTGACTATTAAAATCGTTATTATAACATTATTTAAGATTATTACCTATTTTTAGGACTAAATTTATATTCAAATCATAAATTGAAAATAAAAAAATTAATAATTAATATATCTAAAAATAGACATGTTTTTTTATGAATAGGAAAGAAAAATGCATCCATTTGATTTTTATATAAAGGACTGCAAAGTATTTACAAAGAAAAATATTTACAAAGTATTATTCATACTATTTACAACACAGTCTATTACTAGAAATGTTAAAGTAAGTTCAGCTCAATAAATCAACCACTTAACCCACAAAAATGAGTTGTATTAAGTCACTCAACCTTTCCATCAACATAATTCAACTCACGTTTTTTTGTTATTTTCTTACTCTTGCATGTTTTTTTTTTGTACAATATTCTTGCACGAATAATTGGTACGATTGGTGTTTGATATTTAAAAATGCTTAAAAAGCCCCAGACAAGTAATTAAAGCATCCATGATGTGTCATTCAGCATCATAGTTACAAGAAAAATCATCATTAGACACCTAAATGCAAATTGATACCTAAAGAAAGGATTAAGAAATGTAAGTATAACAAAAAGTAATATAATATAATAATAAAGGCGGGGAGATATGATTAGTACTAAAAGAAATGCTTTATATCATTACTCTAGTTACAAAAATTGCAGTACGAGTGTACGACTACCAATTTATGCAAGTTTGTAATTCAACATTTTTTATATGATTATCACGAAACTTCCTTAGATTTGAGTATTTGAATTTGACACACGAGACTTAAGACAGAAAATTAGGTACGCAATATGCAGGTTTGTTTGAGAGAATTCAGTCCAATGTCATGAATCATATTTAAAGGAATAATACAAGATGCAGAAGGCCATTTTCAGTAGGAAAAACCAATGAAAGAAATTGTTTCCATGTCTCCACATCTACATGCAAGTAAACAAGAAAAAAAAAAGGATAATAGCCTTAAACACGCCTAAATGAAATCTCTCTAACCAGTCTTCAGAAAGAATCTGAAGATCACATACATTAGCTGATGCTATCTGTAGTCATACTGTTATAAATTTCACATATTAATTAAATAAAATCCTTTCCCAAAAAGTGGTTAAATGCAAATAGCCTTTGTTTAACCTGGAGCGAAATAAGATATTGCACAAACCAGGTTCGTAAAATGACAATGACACATGCTTTTAAAAAATGGTCCACAACTGTTGTTTCGACCGTGACACCAAGGTTTTGGAATTACTGTGACCGCATAGCCATCGCAATTGTGGCTACCTCAGCATCATTTGTTTGTAATTTCTCAAAGCATCAAAGATTGCAACAAAACCCCAATCCCTACCATAATTTAAAAACCTTGCGTATGTACTTAGACAGGGGAATGTGAAGGTTCTAATCATACCCTTTTATCAAAGACGAAAAAATGCAATTACCTATTATAGACCCAATTTCAAACTTGATGCTCCTACAAGTGAGAGGTAACTTAAAATAATTTTGATAACTGTTGTCCACAGAATGCACAGACAAGAAAGAGGAGTAGAAAAGGAAAGGGAGGAGGGGAGGGTAGTATGCAATCCTCATAACTTACTTGTTATAGTGTGGTAAGCATAGAGCGAAGTGAAAAGGATTTTTTTAACTCCAACTAAATGCGTCATGCACACCCCTTGGCGCTTTTAAGCCTACTGATACAACTTTCTTAACTCACCAAAATGTGCGTCAGTGAGTTTCAAATCAAAGGATAATTTTGCACATAACCCCCCATAACAACGAAGGAAGTTTTTGAATATTAACCAATTTAAAAAAAAGGGTCACAATTGTGCTTCAGGGGTTATCTAATAAAGTAAATCAAACTAATGAAAACAGAGGAAGAAGATTGATTCTGTAAAAGAAAATCTTAAGAAGCAATGCAAGCATTATATAATATACATTATTAGTTAAGTATAAAAAAAGGCAGAAAGAGAGAAGAATAATAAGATGTATACATAAAAGTGGGAGTTGAAGTGAGAGAAGAAGCTAAAGCTGAGCTATACGGGAGGTATGTTAGAGAAAGAGAAGCCTTTGTATCCTTTGTAAGAATAATAGGCAATCCGCGTATAGTAGAAACCCGGAATGAACAAGATTGTTCCAAGTATGGCAAAGAAGAGACCTAAAGAAAATTGAATTGAAAGGGCAAAAGAAAGAAACAATGAGTGAATATGAAAAAAGAAGCCAAGGGAAGGGATGGTACAGTTAGGTTACCGTGAGCGGTGTCGCCGCCGACATGATTATAGGCCATGAGGGAGCCGATGATGATGCCTAGGGTTCCGAAGACGAGAAGGGAAACGGCGAGGGCGATCTCCTTGATGGGTGGCTTGTTGGGCACCGTGTAGGGTGCATCCATCATTATGTCCTCATCCGAAATCGAGAACGCGTGATCAACGTACATTTTCTCTACCTTTCTCTGCCTTCTTCGATTATTCAATTCAGAACTTAAACCAGACCTCCGTCTCTTGATTCAATTCTGCTTTCCACCTCTCTGCACCCTTGTCAATCTATATATATATATATTTTATACACAAGATAATCCTATTACTATTTTATATTTATATTTATATTTATATTTATATTTATATGTTTGGCTTAAATTTTTGTTAATGTGTAATTTTTATTCTTATAAAAATTTAATTATATTTTTAGCAATTTAATTTAATTCATTAAAAATAAATTATTTTTTTACACTGTCATTTTTTAAATATGTAAAAATAACGTTTTTCTTCCTTAATAATTATAAATATATTATATTTTAAAATAGGTTTTGTAAAAATAATAATTTAGAATAAATATTTTAAATATAACACGAGTATTAAGATATTATTTAATTAATTTTATTGATAGAATATTTTTATAGATATTTAATGAATTGATATGTATTACTTATTATATTTATTAACTATAATATATGATTAATTTAATAATATTGCTATATATTACATTTACTAAATATAATATATTTATTAAATTTAATGTTAACACATGTATATTTAAATTTTTATTTTATTGTTACATTCATATTTTTTAATATTTTAATATTATATTAACACTTTTATATATTATATTAATTTTTTTAAAAAATATAAATATTAAATTCACAATCCTTTAAAGAAGATTGCTATAAATGTTAAATAAAAAAAATATTGTGTATAATTAAAAAATTTCAGGAGATTTAATACAATTTGTTCTTAAAGTTAACAAACATAAATTAAGAATATTTAATGGATGCAAATTTAGACTATGAAGCCATTATCCAATATCCCATTGGTAGTAATAGATTATAAATTATATATTACAAAATCCTATTTGAGAAAAAAATTAAACTTTGAAAATTTAAAACATGAGTTGTTTCGAAATAAAAGAAAAAGGCTAAAGCATATAAAAATATAACGAGGATGTAGTATTTTTTTAAAATGCAAGACAAATTCCTTACAAATTTCACCAAACCTTATAAAATCTGATGAAAATAGTGTTGAATTTAAATTTTATTTATCCTTACCTTTTATAAACTTACCCCACCTTTTATTGTGACGGGGACAAAAAAACAAGAAAAAGTTAAGCTAGCATGTTTTCAAGTTTATTTTTTATTTTTTTATAAAAAATTAACATCACTACAATTTTAATAAATAATAGAATCAAATTTATAAATAATATTCATTGAAGAATTATAATATAGTTTTTCTTCAAACAATTAAAATAAATAATTAATATTACATATATAGATATATATTATATTCTCATTCAATCATGATTATCATAAATAATATATTTATTAAAATTTATAATATTATGTAAAAAATAATAAAACATTTTTTTATTAATTGATCATGCAAAAGCTTTTAAGTAATAAATAATAATACATTATACGTACATATTTTTAAGCGATAAAGAGTTTAATTCATTGAATAGAATTTGTGAGTATTAAACTTAATTAATAATGTTGACTATAACGAGTAAATTTATAATTTAATAAAAAAAATAGAAAATCACCGAATGAATCAAAATTACAATAGACTAACTTGATGAGACGGAAACGTTTCACTGTTTCGAATTTTCTTTCTCTCCCATTCAGAAATTCCCAAATGAAACTACAAAACGGCCTCTATCACCACCGTCCTCCGACCTCCCTCCCTTGTTCGTGACTTTGTGTTTTATGCCTCTTGTAATTACTCGCATCTGTCAAGTACAGGATCTCTTACAACCCTTGATTTTTTTGGGGGGATTTTTAGTTTTTGGTTTCCGTAGTAGGTTGCAGCTCGTTGGTGTTTTGGTTTCAGAATTGATTCAGAAGCTGTGAATATTTCAGGTACCGACACTTTGTTGAAGGCTTCTATATTTTAATTATTGGTTTTAGTTAGGAACTGAACCTCGATCACATTACCCCCGTACATGTTTTCAACTCTCTGATTATGTGAACTCTATGTGTTCCTTGGTGTGTGTGATGCATTTGAGAATGCAATTGTTCATGGTTTTCTGATTAGCAGTTTTTTGCTTTATGTGGCATTTTGTGATAAGGATGTTCTGCCTTGCTCATAAGTTAGATATGCAAAATTGTTCATGATTTCTTTGATACTAAGTTTTTATCTGGACTAGTTTTAATTCTAGTTTCTCAATCTAAACATTTATGCGTGATGTGAGTGTTGGAACAAGATTTATGGCTGAAATGCTGAACTTCATTTTGGTACCTATGAAATCAAATCAAGTTGATCAGATCAGCCTGTTGAGAATTATAGTAATGAATTTCTTACATGCCTTTGGAGACTGACTGATGGGCAGTTATCTTTCATCTTTCTTTGTACTTTTCCTTTTTGTTTCGCTCTAATCTAATAGAAACTTTGGTCTTTGTTTCACACACAGAACATTCTAGTTTTATGGTCTAGGATCCTTTGGCTATTTCAATTCAAACCTTCAAAATATCTATCATCTTCTCTACTTTTAGCTTTGCCAGCAACCTCGTAGTGTAGTAATAATTTTATTTTGCTTTAAGAATATATAGTGAGGTGGAATTGTTTTGTTATGATAAATTTGTCAGATTTGCAATTTATGTTTATAATTTATTAATCCCTAAAGAATTTCATATTAATTGATTTATTTAATATATTTAATCTGTACCATGGAAAGGTATAGTTTACTGCTGGAAAAAAAGGCACTGGTACGCCCATGCTTAGAAGCAAAGATAAATTCTTCAACTTTAAACTTGTTAAAATAGTTTCATTGTTATTTAGGGTGTTTGATTGTGTTTATGATTTGGGTAACTTGGGAATAAGCTTTATTGATATATTTTTTTTTTAATTTGATACATAATTACCTCTGTTTCTTTACCTGACGATGTTTGATTTATAGATAATTTGTATAATTACTGAACACTGTAGGTATGGGAATCAGTAAAACAGAAGTAAACTTAAGGAGATTGCTTGCAGCTGCTCCTCAGCAGCAAAACCAGGCAAAGCTTGTGCATGTAAGTCTGAAGAGTCTGGACTATTTATTTTGGAGTTAATAGGGTTATGTCTTTAATCTTTTCTAATTTTATTCAAATATATGTTTTATTAATTTAATCATCTGTTAACCCTGGAAAACACAAACTTAATCAATCATTTGTTGATTTTGGCATTCTGCAGTATGTTGCTACTTTGCGTGAACAATTGGAACAATTGGCTGAAGAAAGGACGCAGGAAGGCTTACCAAGGTATTGTGCGGCTCTTTATTTACCATCTGATACACATAGATGTCATGGAATTATAAGTGAAACTACATCACTTCAGTGTTTCTTTATAAACCACAACACAATCATCAGTTAATTTTAATTCTTGAAAATCTTCTCTTAATCTTAATATATACCTTAAGTAGCAGGAGAAGATCTTCATAGGTTTGGGGTAGTAGGGGAAGGTGGCTGCCTCAAAAGTTTAAAAATTCCAAATAATAGACATGTAAAAGAAAAAATTAGACATACTTTAACCTAAACATGATCAGAACATCATATGGCTACCCCTATTTCTTTTTTAATTAAGATCTGCTACTATTAAGTAGGGGAGGATTTTCTTTCTGCATGAGGCATTGCTTGGGTTTGAACAGTTGAAGTTAGAAATTAATACTTACTCAAATTTTATGCATCAACTGGTAAGAATAAAGGGAGAAGAGTAATGTTGTAATATAAAATAATAATCTAATACTTTTATTATGCTAATATTCTAGGTCAAGAACTAGTGTAAAGTAATTAGTATAATCCCAGTGAAAAACATACATAACATAACAGGAGTACTGCACCAATAATTATCCTTATATTCAAACAATACATATAGGTCCAGCAGACTATGGAATAAAAGAATGGACTTATCTTATTATTCACAAAGAGTTCTCTTAAAATATTACTCACATTGAACATAAGCTGTACTTTCCTGCCTTGTAACTCTTTGATAAAATCTGGGATTTATAGAAATGATTATAATTATATTATATTTTTGAAGTAAACTGACTTGATTATTTGTTTCGTCTTCTACGTTCCCTAAATAGTCCATTATCTTCTCTTCTTCTCCTTTGTAACTGTTAGAAATATTATTTTATGTCTGCTGTCAAGCCTTTTAAAAGGTTGACTTTTGTTATATCTAATAGTTCTTGCTGATAGTAGTATAGGGGTTCTTTTGCACTCTCCTCTTTAACCCTCTTTTCATGAATATATATATACATCTCTACTGTGTGAAAAAATATAGAGAACCTTCATCTCAAACACTCTTATTCTCAACGAGGTATCAAAGCGGGTTTGATCATGCTCTGGCTGTTCCTAACTTCTGTAGGTTGTCCACCATCACTGGCCAAAGTCTGGCCACTGTCCACCTCTGCTAACAAATTTTTTGACTACCGCTATTGGCCATCATCTTTTGCCTGGTGAAGACAGTATCAGAAGCGCCTCTCAGTAAACTATCCAAATCGCAGAGGCTAAAACCTCCATACACACAGTCACAACATGGATGCTCTATTTAGTGCGCAAGATCCATGCGCCAACATCTAGCCATCAGATCATCTCTATTCTACCTCCATAGGTTTGTTGGCCTCTTTTGAGTCTGTATCACCCTTTGTCTTGATAGTTCAGCCTCATTTAAGTGAGAAGGCCTCCTCCATTGGCTTTTATTCAGCCTTGTTCTTTGTTTCAGTAAAATGACAAGTTTTGGTCCTGTTCCTCCCTTTTCAGGGACACCTACTATCACTTCAAAAACACTTAACAAAAAAAATTATATGTCTTGGTCTGCATCTGTGAAACTGTGGTTTCTTGACCAAGAGCATCATGAACACTTGGAGAAAGATGTTGCTGAAGTGCCATCAGCGAGTTAGGAACAATGGAATAAACTTGATTTCTAGCTTTGTGCTTTATTGTGGCAATCTGCAAAGCCCAACATTCTTGGAACTATGGGGGCCTTGAAAACATGTCACACTTTTTGGAAGAAAGCCCAAACTATCTATGCCAATGATGTTCAACGTTTATACAATTCAATGGGAAAGTTGGCATCTTTCGAGCAAATTGATCATGATATGATCTCCTTTATTGCTCAAATTTGAAAATGTTCTTGGAAGCCAACTCAGTAGTGGAAATGAAAAAGAAACTTGACAATCTATATATGGTGTTGACCTTGTGTGCTATGCATCCAGATCATGATCATATTCGTGATCAAATTCTAACATGTGAAGAAGTTCCTTCAATGGAGAGCCTCATGACATGTCTTCTTCATTCCTACTCCAAAAAAGAGTGGAGGCTCACTTGAACTTGCTGAATCTTTAGCAATGGTATCTATTAGAGGAAGAGGAGGTTGTGGGAACCCAATGCTCATATTATAAAAGGATGGGTCACACACAGAACACATGTTATTCCTTACATGACTTTCCTAAGAAGGTTGCCAATGTTTTCAAATCAAAACAACCTGAGTCTAAATTTTCTAAAGAGGACTTTCGAGAATATCTATTATTGAAGTCCAATAGTCAAACTCAATTATCTTCAACCCCTGGTGTTTGAACATGTATTTTTCAATTTGTGGAAAGTCAAGGTCCATGGATAATTGACTTAGGTGCGTTTGACCACATTTCTAGTAATAATTCCTTATTCTCTTTTATTTTCTGACCCAAATATCCTCACCTTATTACTTTAGCCAATGGGTCTAGAGTTGCCTCACAAGGAGTTGGTCTAGTGTCTCTTTCTCCTTCTTTTAACATAGAATTTGTTCTCTTTATCCCTAACTTCCCTTTTAATTTGATTTCTCTAAGCCAATTAACCCGATCCCAAAATTGTTCTGTAACGTTTGATTTTGAATCCTTTGTCATACAGGAACACGGTACAGTTCGATTGATTGGTGTAGGACATGAATCAAGAGGAATCTACTGTCTTGAAACCAGTCCCTCTGTGTCTTGTTTTGCATCTCCACCTCCTAAACTTTTGCATGAGTCATCCTCACTTGTCAAAACTAAAGATGGTTCCTGAACTCGACAAATTTCAAGTCTTAAAGTGTGAGTTGTGTCAGTTAGTGAAACATGTTAGGTCTTCCTTTCCAAAGAAAATTGAAACAAGATACAATTTTGCTTTTTCCACCTTTCATTTAGACATTTGGGGTTTAGGTCGTGTTACATCTTTTGGGTTCAGATATTTTGTTACTTTTATTAATGAATATTTTCGATGTACTTGGGTTTATTTAATGAAAAATCGATATTAAGAATTAGTTTGGAAAAATAATCAAAATTTTAAGGAGTGATAATGCTAAAGAATACTTCTCTTCTAATCTTTCTTTTTTCTTTTTTAACTGCACATGACATTCTATATTAATCTACTTTTCCTCATACACCACAGCAAAATGGTATAACAAAAAGAAAAAAATAGACATTTATTAGAAATTGCACGTACCTTATTGGTTGGTGCAAATGTCCCTATTCATTATTGAGGTGATGTTGTTCTTATTGCTTGCTTTCTAATAAATAGAATGTCATTTTCATCACTTGAAAATAAAGTTCCGTATTCAATTCTTTTTCCAAATGAATCTTTATTTCATGTTCCTCCTTATATCTTTGGTTGGGTTTGTTTTGTCCATGATGTGTCTTTAGGTTTGGACAAGTTATTTGCAAAAGCCATCAAATGTGTTTTCTTGGCTATTCTCGTTTTTTGAAAGGGTACCGTTGTTATTCTCCAAACACGAGATGGTTCTATATGTCTGCTAATGTTACCTTTTATGAAGAGATTTCCTTCTTTTCTTTGTCCATGCGAGATTTGGACTCTATTCAACAAGTGTCTTAACTATTTTGTTTCTTGATTCACTTTTATCTCATGCTCGTGAAACTCCTCTTCATGAGCCTTCCAATCAAGAAGTAAATCAAATTAGCAACCCACTTCTATCATCTTCATCTCCTTTCATTAGGACACCAAGGGCTGGTTCAATATTACATGAAAAACCATCTGCTTTAGGTTCCTCATTATTAGTTGATCCTTCCACAATTTCACAAGATGATAATTCTGGTTGGTCAATTGCACTTAGGAAAGGTATCTAATCTACTCAAAACTCTCATGCTATTTATAATTTTTTGCGTTACAATCAGATGTCTCCCTCCTATTACTTCTTTGTTTGCTCTTTGTCTTCTATTGTTATTCCTAAAACTATAAAAGAAGCATTTGATCATCCTGGATGGCAGCAAGCCATGATTGTTGAAATGTAGGCTCTTAAAAATAGTGATGCATGGGAGTTGGTTCCTCTTCCCCCTAGGAAGAAAACTGTTAGCTGCAAATGGGTCTATGCCATTAAAGTTAGGCTCAATGGCAAAGTTGATCGTCTTAAAGCTAGATTGGTTGCTAAGGGATACACTCAAATTTATAGTCTTGATTATGGTGATACTTGTTCTCCTGTGGCCAAGATCACTACTGTCTGGCTCTTCCTTGCAATGATTGTCAGTTATCATTGGCCTCTCCATCAATTAGATATTAAAAATGTCTTTCTTCATGGTGACCTAAAGGAGGAGATCTACATGGAGTCACCTCCTGGATTTGTTACTCAAGGGGAGTGTGGACTAGTTTGCAAATTACGTCGATCTTTATATGGGCTCAAACAGTCTCCACGAGCTTGGTTTGGGAAATTTAGTCACATAGTGTAGGATTTTGGCTTGAAGCGCAATGAAGTAGATCATTCAGTTTTTTTATTGTCTATGTTTATCTAATTGTCTATGTTGATGATACAATTATTATAGGGAAGGATATTGATAAAATTTCCCAATTGAAAAGGCACTTATGTGAGTATAGGGCTATGTCCTCACTTGTGAATTTGTGTGGATAAAACAAATCCTTCAAAAACTAAAATTCTGTGAAGTTCAGTAGATGAGTTTGTATTGTGATAATCAGCCAGTACTTCATATTGCCTCTAACCTGTGTTCCATGAAAGAACCAAACATAGAAATTGACTATCACTTTGTTTGAGAGAAACTGCTAGCCAAGGAAATTAGTACTGAATTCATCAGCTCCAATGATCAACTAGTAGATATTTTAACTAAGTCTTTAAGAGGACCTTGGATAGAATTTATTTGTTCCAAGCTTGGTGCATACAATTTATATGCTCCAGCTTGAGGGAGTGTTAGAAATATTATTTTATGTCTGCTGTCAAGCCTTTTAAAAGCTGACTTTTGTTATATCTAGTAGTACTTGCTAACAGTAGTATAGGGGTTCTTTTGTACTCTCCTCTATAACCCCCTTTTCATGAATATATATTCATCTCTGCTGTGTGATAAACATATAGAGAACCTTCATCTAAAACACACTTATTCTCAACTGTAACGTATAAATTAAATCTGTTATATTCCCCCTACTTTTTATGTATTTCTCTACCCGAATGTTTGCATTCATTTGTATGTATATATGCTCTACTCTGGTTATGCAGGATTTCAAAAGCTATGTTGAATGATTATTCAGAGAAGATTGAAGCCATTGCTTCCAAATTGGTTAATGATGTGGTATGTATTTGTGAATCAATGTTCCTGGAGAGATATTGAAGTGTAAAATAAGATCTTTAGACTAACTGATTAAACATTTAAGGCTTCTTTGTCTACTCCAATCTAATCTATAACAAAAGACAATTTCATTAAAAAAAGGGTTGAATATATGTATTTGAAATTTCTACAGGAACTGGTGAAATGGCTATTATTTCATTTGTTTATATTTGTTCATTAAAGAACAAACACGACAGTGCAGTTACCAACTTATCATATGGGATAGAACTAGAAGTAAAACCGTTTTTTTAAGCCAAACAAATAAGCCCTTCATTTTCATTAATTAATAAATAACTCCAGTAGCACTTAGTTCAAAGCATGATCGTTGCATCCCCCATTTTTGCTTGCTTCAAGAAGATAATTGCCTCAAAGAAGTACGAAAAAAAGTCTATAATCAGACATGTGCTCATAAGCCACCAAAATTGATTTAAGTCAAGGTCCTAAATATTTGTTTTATGGTGATACAATATATGGAATTCAAATTACACACTTTATAAAAATAGAAAACATTGTACTAAATCTGTTTTCCAAAGGTATGTCAGTCCTAAACTTATGGGTAAGGATCTGCTTGGTTAAATTCGAGTGGGTAGATAATGATAAGGTGGAAATTTTATTACACATATCACTTTACACTTTGTTGGTGTAAAAAAGATACTAGCAAGTTTATTTTAATAGAAACATAGGAGGCAATCGTGGTTGAGCTAGATAGACTACTATGGATGGCAATACTAGCAAGTTTCTTGTCACATATTTTAGTAAAAAAAGAACGATAGATGTCTTCATTGTTGATTATGCAGATTTTATTTTGTTAGATAAGAATAAGTTGAAGAGATAAGATTTTTGAAATTAAAGAGAAATTTATGTAAATAAATTATTTGAATAAAACATGTCATTTTGATGTCTATTATTTTGATATGGTGTATTAAAATTTAAAATTTTGGAAATAAATTATGATATACTTGATGCAGCCAAAGCCCCTTGGCTTACTAAGAGAAAAAGTAGATTCTAAAAGTCCTCTTGTTCACAAGTAAGCACTCAGATTTATAATTTAGAGGTGGATGTCATGTAAGAAGGAAAGATAAATATATTCATTTGGATAGGATACATGAGAGAAGAATAAAAGAAAGTCACCATAAGTGAGACAAAGCAGTTAGATTAAAAGAAGACAGTTAAACTGCTAGGTGATTAGACTGGCAAAAGAGATAGTAGCACGTGCTTAATTTAAATAAGGGGAAAGGGCAGAATAGAGGAAATTTGAATTGTTAGTATCGGAGGGCCAAACACTATCTCAGTTGTAGAAGGAAAAACCTTCATTAAAGGTAAAAGCCTTGGATGAAGTGTTATTTCCTTTTTTTTTTTTCTTTTGTTGAAATTCAATAAAGCTTTGCATATTTGTTCACTTTCTCTCATTTCTCTTCTGTCTATTTCTCAGATGTTTTGCTTGTGGGTTCAGAACACATTTTCACTTTGGATCATAACTTGTGTTCAAAATCATTTTAATTTTTTAACTCCATCCTCTTTTTCCCACCTAATCAACCAAACTCTTAGAATTTATTACACAATGGAGAAAATCATAATGCATTCACTATTATTTTGGTATACAATGACAATGATGAGATTTTAGTCTAAGTTCTCATGCAAACCACTCAAACCCTCGTCTAGTGGGTTATAATATGTTCACTATAGCATGTGAAAAGTGTATATAAAATGTAAACATCTAATGGCTTGAATTTTTGTGACTTTATCATTTAACCACACTTTTTAACCCAGATTGACACGCAAGTACCTGAGGACTTCGAAAGGAATTTTGTTAAAGAAAACTCATCTGAAATTGAGGAAAAAAAGCAAATACTCCTCTCTTCTGGATTGAGAAGAAGGCCTGTGTAAGCTATAGTTAGCCTTTCTTACTGCTATGTGTATCCTGTAGGCTGTTTTACTGTTGCTCATCTGATTCATTGGACAGACCTGCCTCAAGTACGGAAGATAGAGCACATGTGCCTCCTGAGACTGATCACACATCACCTGTTAAACTAGATGCTGAGGCACATGCACACATTGAAAAGCACAGGTACTGTTTACTTGAGTTATTTAAAGTTCATGCAATGGTGTGTCAATAAACTCAGTACTGATTTGTTGAAGAGTCTGTAACCTACAAGGCTACAAACCTTATTATGTTCATATGTCAATTTTTCTAGGACAGCAAAGTATATTTTTCTTCAGGACAAGCACCGATGTGTTAAGGTCAATTGCTGATACATTGTTAGTAACTTACCAGTTACCATATGATACTATTGTTAGTAACTTACCAGTTACCATATGATACTAGTTTAATATGGTGGACTATTAGGATCATATATATTTGGGAGTTTATTTGTTCTTCATTTACTAGTCCGCGAGATGTTTCTGAATCACTATCATGATAATACCAATACCTACACATTGTATTAAATTATGTGTGCAAAAGTATTAGATCAATAATTTTTATAGTCATTTACGTTTACTCTCTGTATACTTTGCATTTATTATGTACTACTTGTGTTTTCATTGTTCACTCACACATTCTATTTTGTTCAACTTTTTACTTCAGAAAGCTTCAAGATGATTTGACTGATGAGATGGTTGTCTTGGCAAAACAACTCAAAGAAAGCAGTCTCGTGATGAGCCAGTCCCTGCAAAATACTGAAAAGGTCTCGAATCTTATGTTTTCATTCAGTCCTGTTTGTCTAACTGTTAAACGGTTATATGAGACGGTGATGCTAAATATTTCTTATTTTATCATGGTGAGAGTGAAGCAAGGGAAGGGGGGTGTTAATAGTACCTTGTGACAATGGTGTGGTAGTCAATACCGTTTTCATCCAGGACAAAGTTTCTTACAAGCAAATCCTCCTTTTATCTCCATCCATTCATTCCATATGCTCTGGTTCTTTCATCCCCTCGATTTAAATATACATGAAACGGAAGGCAGTTCGATTATTAGGATTAAATATTCTTTGTATGGTGTTTAGATTTATTCTTTGTATCAGTCATTACCTTGTTTTTTAGTTTACAATTATCTCACATTTGGGAGATAGAATGATGAGGTGATAGCCTAATGAATTCATTGTGGATGGCTTGTAGATACTTGATTCTACCGAGAAGGCTATTGAGCATAGCTTGGCAAGCACGGGTCGTGCCAATGTGCGCGCAACGGCAATCTACTCGGAGAGTTCCAAGACTTCTTGCTTAACATGGCTTCTGATGTTTGTGATGACATGTGTATTTGTCATGGTTATTCTTCTAATCCGTGTCACATAGTGTTGTTCACCTTTCGCTGGGTAAAAGAAATAATTTCCAATATAACTTTTAAACATGATTTTTTTAGTTTTTAACAGTTTTTTCTTACAAATTCTGCAACGTGATGGATAATCAATAATTTTCCAACATAGCACTGAACTTTGAGAATAATAACTACAAAATTTGTTATAGAAATGTGTTTAGAATCATAATCTGCTTTAAAAATAGTACATAAATTATCACTTAATTTAAATTTATGATAAATATCACTTCAATCAAGGCTTTTTATTAAAAAGATTAAAAGTTAAAGAGTGAAAGCTAACTTTAATATTCAAGTGTCTGACATTTCAATGGAAATTAATAATACCATTACTTATTATTCACCAGAAAAAGATTTGGGCAATAAAAATTGAATCTAAGTTTCGTTAACAATTCAAGGGTGACAACCATGGGCATTATATAGAATTTTATAATATGTACGAATTTGAAGAAAGAAAAAATATGCTGAGAAAAAGAAATTAATAAAAACTCTGTATGAGTTTGAATTAGATGTACAATGGAAATAAGTACATAAAATATTTGATTTTTTATTTTAAAATTTTTATAATTTTAGTATAAATTTTAATTTTGTCTATATTTTATTTTTTATTTTAATTCAATTGAATCCTAAACTTAACATATT
>JAMLFT010006779.1:0-15585 GCA_026544285.1 Pachyrhizus erosus
TGGTTATTGGCCATAATAATCAAACGAAAAGCATTTTCCAAAACAAAACTCTCTTCTCCATCACCTCTACTGTAAATCTAGTATCAATAGTTATCATCACCAAAGACAAAGTTAATTGAGTGATTACTTTGGATTTTCTCCATGTCAGAGAGAACCATCAATACACAGAAGAAGAAAAAAAATCAAAAGATCCAAAACCCATAATTATAGTTGATAGTGTCATCTCTGCAATGATCAGAACCTAGATGAAGAAGAAGAAACAATCAACACAGCAGTGTACAAAGAGAGAAAAAAAAAATAAAGAAAAAAGATTACAGTTGCAGCAAATTTAGTGAATTATCATTGTAATGTTTTTTAATAGCCATATGAGAAGCACTCTCCGTCTTTTGTCTCTTTGTTTCCTATTGACTCTCTTTCACCATATGTGGTCCATTTTTGATGGCCATATGCGGTTGCTACCACTCACATCATCCACATTTGGGGTGCACTTCTTCCCCAACAGTGGCTGGATCTCCTCTGCAGACTTCTTTAACACCATCTACATTTTGGGGGACCACAATGACTATTAGTTGGAGCTTCTAGATTTTATATTTTTTTTTTCTTTTGTGTTTTTGGATGTGTTTCTATTATTGGTGAAGAAAGAAACATAAGGAGACACAGACTATGGATAGAGATGAAAATATGCCACATATGGCAACCAAAGTGAAAAGGTTCGAGAAGGCATCATAGTCCACTACAAATGTAATTTATAAAAAATTTAAATTCATTAGAAATAATCTGTTAATCCACTTCTCCTTCTTTAATCTCATCTATTGAATATTTTATACCATTATTAAGGTGTTTCACTCTAGAATTCGCCTTGAATTCCTATGCAGCAAAGATATTTTTTAGTTTTTAACTTTTTATTAAAGATTTGTCAAATTCTTCGTCAAATTCTTCATATGTTTATGCTTAGCAGAGGATAAATTGAAAGGATGGTGAAAAATAAAAATAAGTTAAATTATTTAATAAAAAAATTTCAAGAGAAATAATTTTAAATAAGAAAATTATATTATTTTTTATTTATTTTATTTCTCTACTCTTGAATTATCACAATTTTTTATTTTTAAAAAAAAAACTTAGTACCATGAATGCAGCCGAGTACTTTGTCAGACATCTTTTGCATCTCACCTAATATGATTCTTCCAGTATCGAGGTATTAAATATCAAGTTGTCACCAAATTTGTCACTAGCATCACAAAGTATTTTTACTTTTTATTCAATTAATTTTTTTTCTTCTTATAGAAGAAGAAAAATGATTAAATAATAAGAGATAAAATAAAAAAATAACAAATGAAACATATTTAGTGAAAGTATAAGTTTTACACTTATTTTCTTCGTTCAACTATGCAAAATGAATTTGTAAATGGCCTCTTTAATCATAGATAATTAATTATTTTTATTCATAATTTATTCAATTAATTAATATAGTTTTTTGGTATCATTTCCGCTCCTTTTAATAGAAGAAAAATAGATAAATAATAGGAAAGGGTGAGGGGAAATAAAAAGGTGAGAGCAAATGGAACACATTTAGTGAAATAGACAAAGAATGAAAGAAATAAAAAAGTAAGAGTTTTACACTTATTTTTTTCGTTCAACTATGCAAAATGAATTGTAAAAGGCATCTTTAAACAAAATAATTGATCATTTTTATTCATAATTTGATTGTATGCAGTAGAGTATACATATACATACATAAATAATCAATTTTCAGTATATGAAACCTTTCTCTACCCTCATTAATTCACCATCAAATGAATTGTATATGTATACATATACATACATAAATAATTTGATATCAAATTTTGAATTAGATTGAATTTAGCATGAAACCTTCTCTGCCCTCATTAATTCATCATCAAAATATGAAAAACTTGGCTACGGTCACCAATTCTTATGGTGCTTATATTGATATTCAGTAGGTTTTGTTGGCTTGTAAGGGCTATAGTCAAATGTAAAAACGTTGCAAGGAGAGCTTATAGTTTTTTGGTTTTATTTGTCAACGGTATATAACAGGTCAGTTTGTTTGTGTTTCTGAAAAAAGTATTTTTTTCAAAAACAAATAAGATTTGTTTTTTAAAAAAATAAAAAATTGTTTTTGTAATTTTTTTTAAAAAAACATGTAAAAAAAATAAAAAAATATTTATTTTATTAAAAAATACGTTTTTGAAAAAAATAAATAAAAACAAACCGGTCCCATGGATGTCAAAACATAAAGCAGGGATGTATTCGGCTAACAGTTTGGTTGAATGTCAAAAAATATGCATGGTTGTATTGAGCCAATGATGCTTGGATGTCAAAATATGATGTATGGATGGTTGGCTTACGATAATTGAATGTCACAAGATGCATCGAATATAGAAATGTTTTGTCTTTTAGAATGCTTTTTTGTTGTTGTTATAAAATATTTTTTCACCCTTTAATTTGGAATAGAAATATATATATAAATAATAAATATAAGGTAGCCCTGTGCACAAGACACACCAAATGGGCATTTGGGGATGCTTAAGTTGTATGCAACATTATCCCCTGGAGCAGAGAGGCTTGTTCTTCAACTAGAAAATATGACCCAAGGTCAGTAGTCACTAATCAGCAACTTCAGTTACATCAAGCTCACATTATATTTGATTTCAATATCCCCATGATAAAATATCAAAACTCAGAATTCAACAGAAGAGAGCAAATAAGCACTTCAGTAACAAGTCAGCATTACTAAAATTACTATAGATTTTCTCATCTTGGTTTTGGTAAGGTAGTAGATAGAGGGGCTTTTAGCAGAAGGCCTCTGAAATATTAGCACCACTCAGGGAGTATAAAATGCAAGGAGAAAAAGAATACAAGACTCCCATCATTGTGGGCTTTGGGAGATCAGATTAGGGTATTTACACTACTAGAACTTATGACCATTTGTAATCAATGGGGTAATAAAACTTCTAACATTTCTTATGCATTTCTTATGCATTTATGTACCCACTCTTTCCATTTAAAGTTTATTGAACATTCCACTAACTTACTGAAAAAATATGAATAATCCTAACAATTCTGAGAAAGAAAACAAACCTGTTGCTTTGTAGCTTATGAAGTATGGCTCAAAGAATTCTTTCCTTCTGATCCATCATACCGTTTCATTTCTGATTAGTCATTCTTTGTTCTGCATAATTCCATGTCAAAAACATAGAATTAATATCAGAATCTAAACTAAGATCATGATTCAAATAGCAAGACACTTTCAAATCTGAGAGATAAATTGTCTTCCATGTTCAACTAGTATAATATTTAATTCAGTAATCAAGACTTAGTACAGAGAATAGCGTTTGGAGAAAGACATTCCGGATATACATCATGAAAAAATGTGGTGAGTTAGGAACAAAAACGGATGCAGGGGACTCAGATAGCAAAGCACAAGATCAGCCAAAACTTCCAATGTAGTCCCACATCGATTGGAAATAAAATGTCGACCCAACATCTAGTAAATAAATAAGAGAAAACCCGCCACATTAAAACTTGCCTTAAACTAATGAGTAAGGAAAACAAAGCAAGCAGTGGGAGCTGTTTGCAGCACAAGTTATATGTGCAAGAATTTTTTGGAGGGGTTATAGGCTGGCCGTGAGTTGACGCTGCTTACTTTGCAGAACTCTCATGTGCGGGCCTCCCTAATTGAACCCCGTTAATTTAGTGTGAATGTTAATGTCCCCGTTTTATAACTTTATTAATGTAACTGTTGCTATAACAGTGCTTGTTGGTTATTAGTCAATTTTTAATATTTCTTTCCTGGTGTGATTATCCAATTAGTTTCCAGCAAGCAGGGTAATATTCAAACATTATAAACAATCGTGTCCTAATTTTCTTTAAGAACGGTTGTTATTGTAAAATTAAAATTGGACAGTCATTAGTCATTCATATTATTTTAGTTTTTCTTCAAATTCCAGGGATATCAAAGTATCAGACAGACATAGAAAATTTGAAATGGAAAAAGGAGCCAAAATTTATTACCTACTTATGATATGTCTCAAACCTGTACAATAACAAATTATTTTACTACTGAAAAATTAAAAAAATTAGATGATAGAATTTACTTTAATTCATCACACCAGGAAAGAAATATTTAAAAAACGATTTCCAAAATACAGTTGAAGTTTGCTTCATTGCAATTAGATATGTAAGATCACAGTAAAAAAACAAATCAACGAGCAGTTTTTCTTCTTTTTTGGATACAGATGAAATACAATTTTGTCCCATATAAAAGAATAGTGAACTGTGAACCTATTATGCTTACATGCTAATTCAAACTCTCCAAATACCTACTTCCTAACCCAGACTCTCAAAATTGAATCAAAATCAACCTCTCGTAATCGACTCAATCAAACTGTACACCAATTGTTTGTAATATATAAAAAATGCTATAGCCACACACAACTACAATCTTTCAAAAATGCTCCAAGCTAACTACCTCGTTTGCAAGCTCCTCTATTAACAACTTAACTATCTCTTGAACAATATTTTCAACGTCTTCAACTATCTCTATCCACCTAATTTCTCCTCCGAGCATATTGTCTGCTAAATCTTTACTAGCTTTCTTTTCCTGTGCAGCAAGCAGCCCCCATATCTCCTCCTCAATCATGTCCTGGTTCGGTTCAACATTCAACCTTCTTGATGTGGGCTTTTCCCACATTGGAATATACAAATATGGCTGGAGAATCTGTAGCAGTCCTAAGTTAATGCGATCAAAGAGCAGTTTTCTTTCAGATCTCTTCCAAAGTTGCTGCTCACCAAATTTCTTTTCCAGGATTTCAAAGACAGAAGGACTAATAGGACATTCTGCAGAGTGCCATGTAGAAAAGTCTGTAAACAAACTCCTATTACATATACCTGCCTCAGTTAAGACCTCAACAACATATGAGAAATCCCTACTTTCTTCAGCTCTAAATAATCCTACTATATCTTTCTTCTCTTCAGACTCACCTACAGATTCATTCTCACAATCTTCATCACTTGAAATATTCAAATCATATTCTTCATCATCCACCTCAGAAGAATCTGAAATTAACAATTGATGACACATTTGTAATTAATACCAAAAATAGAAGAACAGAGACTAGGAAATGAAGCATGGACTTTAAATAAACTAGATGGTGTGTAGAACAAATGACTAAATATAATCATTACATACCATATACATGACTGCCAGACTTAGAGCTGAATCGAATGTCTTCTATAAATAAGGGATCCAAAACTGAAATTGGACTAGGTTCATATGCCTCCTCAAAGCTATCAAGGGAATCTGGATCAGCCTCAGAACAAAGTGAATGAACAGAATCTTCTTGAAAGTTCGATGTATTCTATAATTTAAGAACAATACAAAATAACAACACGATTCAGCAATCAAACCTGAAGAAAAAACTTGATATAATTAAATATCAAGTACAAAGAAATACAAAAGACTATCTATGTTACATGCAATGATATAAAGAAAAGTCAACTCAAAAAGTTAAATATGAATTGTCTGTAACTAAATGATATCCAACAAAAAAAGTACTTGATATAACTAAGGACATTTCAGGATGTTACTCAAGGAAAACAATGATGCAACATTAATTTCTAAAATTAAATTTCACTAAAATTTACATGATAACCAGAACTACACAATCAAACTTTTATGCCCAATGCTTCTGACACAGAATGTATAAAATTTTACATATTGCCTGAGATTAATAGTTTACTGATTTCAATTATTTCTGCACAGAACATGCTACAAAACATGAATGGTCATTCTTTCAGTCTATCCAAAACATAAGATATTTCTATTGAAATGCAAAAGAAAATAGTATCTGATGTTTATTGTTTCATGAAACTCATGATAGAATAATGGAAAGCATGTACTATAAAATTTAGTCATAAATAATTGTCTTTTGCATTATAATTATGTTTTGCATTAAGTATAATGAAAGGATGGATGCAATAAAATAAAATCCTAGCTCAACATATCTTGTTTTAATATGTAAAAAAGATAGTCCTGTGCACAAGGCTTAGACTATAGTGGCATTGAGGGACAGTTACATGCATGCAGACTTATCCCCTTAGACAGAAAGACGGATGAGAAAGGTCCAGCAAGCCAACACAAAGACAATTTGTATTAAATTGGAGATCCCATACCTAGGTCATAGACCAAGATGATCAAACAAGATTTGCAAAGCCTAATTATGAAGGTTAAGAAATGTTTAGAACAAAATAGATTAAATGAATCACATTTGTGTTAATGAAATTGAAGAAGATATTTAATATTTATTATTAGAATATATTTTTATCTTATTTCCTTCATTAGTTTAGATGAGATAAGTATTTTAACTTTTCTTTAGTTAAGTTAAAATTGATTTGTTTTTTATTATCTTATATTTAGTTTAAGTAAAAAATTATGATTTGTTTTTTAAATTTCCTATAAATAAGAACCAAGTTAAATCTTAATGAATTAAGTCTTTTTTTCTTTGAGAGTTTCTCTTTTGTTTTTTAGGTTAAATAACTCTTTATAATGTTAGTTCTATTGGCAGGTCGCAGTTAGAGTCAAGTTTCTGTTTCTATCATTTTTATCTATTTTCAAAACAATCCTTAAGTTGATTCATTCATATCAGAGGTTGTTTTTGTAACTAGAAAATATGACCCCCGCCCCAGTCACTAATAAGCAACTTTACTGTTGTGGCAAGCTCACCTTTTATATTTGACTTCAATATACCCAAGGCAAAATATCAGAAGTCAAAAGTAGACAGCAAAGTAAGCCATTCAGTAACAAGTCAGCATTCCTGAAACTTTTATTACTTACTACATTTTCCCACCTTCATTCTGATAAGGTGGTAGGTAGTGGGACTTTGAGCAGGTTCCAGAACAATTAGCAATACTTTTGAGTGTATAAATTACATGTAGAAAAAGAAAACAAAAAAATGATGGTCCAGTGTACATGTAAAGAGGGTATTACACTGCTAGAATTTATGACCATTATTAGGTCACAATGCAACAATTATACTCCCTTCAACAGAATTTAGACACCTCAACTACCTTCAACAGGAAACTTCCACAGGTAATCCGTCAATAGGCAATGAGGTAATAAAGCTTTTAACATTTCTTATGCATTTAAGGATTTCAACAAACCATATGCATTATTCTATGGTATGTTCATTCATGGGTAAACTGACAAAACATAAAGCACACCTGAAACAATAATATTACTCTATTATGGAAAAGTCAAGTCATGTATGTTTCCATCAAATATGCAAATTCTGGCATCTAATATCATTTCAGGATACAAGCATACCAATAATAAAAGTTGAGCATCAGCCTTGTAACCTCTCTTACCATTCAAAGTTTGAACATTCAACTAACTGAAAAAATATGAATAAGCCTAACCATTCTGAGAGAGATAAAACAAACCTGTTGCTTTGAAGTATATGAAGTATGACTCAAAGAATCAAATTGTGACAAAATGAATGCTGTTGATTTAGATTGATGCTTGGTTGGATTATGTAACCTGCCAACAACCTCTGTCATTGCATCAGATACCAAGAATTCAACCGATGAATCACAAGATACAACATTTTGCTTAGACATATTAGTGTCTTCATACATTGTGTTCTTCACTTCATCATTCATTAAGCATCTCTCCTGCAAGATCTGACTGTCTAGCAAGGCAGGAGAAGGACTAGAACTTGATAAATGAGGAGGCATAGTTATCATATCAGACAAATTGTTCCCATAATATCTCTTCTCTGACGTGTGACCAATATAATTCTCTTTGGTATGATTATTATTCAAGTAATAGGGAAAAGAAGGGAATTTCTCTTGGCTGGGATTGAGGTTGATATCTTCCAAGCATTCTTTCTGGTTAATATTTTGATTCTTTGACTTCCAGGATGACCAATTTGCAGATGCATTCTTTCTCAAACCCCAATATCTCTGAAACAAGATATCCTGATTCATAGTTCCACAATTATCAGCAATAACTGATGCAGCACAAAGAGGTCTTGACACTCTTCTAGCAAAGCTATAATTAATATCAACCTTACATCTAAGGTTCCTTTTAATTTTATCCTTACTATAACCACTTTGATGAGTCAAATTTCTTGCTCCATTTCCTTGTTCAGAAATCATAGGCAACTGCTTATGTCTACAGTCTTGACCCCAATGTCCAAGTTTTTGCAATTTTTCAGTCAAATCCCTCTGTGCCAATGTTTTGGTCCTGGCTTCGGGCCCTACATATGAACCATCAGAACAGAGGAAAGGGGAATTGCATTGGATCTCATTAACTGAAATATTTGAAGCAGGCTTCAGCATATAATTGGCAAATGCTTCACTCCCTCTTACAAATGAACTTGAAGCAGTAGGTGAAACTCCTTTTGCAACATTTCCCAATTGCATAGAAATCTCAGAAATTTTACCAAAAGGCCTTGAACTCTGCTTACCAAATTTTGTGTGGTAGGATATTTTCTCTCTTTCTCTCATTTCAGGATATACTTTCATGCTATTAGGATGAAACATCCCTTGGAGCAGCCCATCAGGCAAATGAGAATTTTTGCAAGAACTAGGATTCTCTTTCCCATTTCCCTTTGATGGGTTATGGTGCTTACCTCGCCTTAGTGCTTTAACCACTTTTAAAACATCCTCAGATTCTTCCTTTTCATTAGTATTCATTCCAGAGGAATGACGCTGATGAGATGAACGCTTCTTTCTGACACCAATAGTGGTAACTTTCTGCAGGTAACTCTCAGAGAGCACTTTCTGTTTATCTCTAACAGGATGTTGGGTAGGCACTTTATGAAGACCCATCAAGTTTAAAATAACACTTTGTGCTTCTTGTTTGGACTCCATTTTGCAATAATTACTCTACAAGATCAAGTTGATACACTGGAACTCAAGCACTCCCTAAAAATCAATGAAACTGTCTGCAATAAATCACAATGACTGTTACAAAGAAATAAAGGTGATCAATACACAATTACACATTGATAAACATAATCTATTTGGTTATTTCTTTCCTTTTTAGCTATCATATGAATAACTTATTAAAACAGTGAACTCAAAACGAGAGGAATCACAAACCAACCTTATATATTACATCTCATCTGTTGAAGACCAAAAGGAATAATAAAAATAGGGGATGTGGAATCTAGAGCTTCCTATGCTTCCTGGAAATGATTTTAATGCTCTATCAGCACAAGAGACCTAAAAAAAGAAAGGGAAAAAGGCATTAAAGCATCTTCAATTTCCGCAAAATAACAAATATAAAAATCTCATACAGGAGACATCATACCCTAAACAGGAAAAAAATAAACAAACTGCAGCGAATGGAGAGATTCGTCTAAAATTGAATCATCTCATAAGTTGAAACTTAGTAGCTAACTCTTCCAATTTAGTAGCAAAACAAACATAAAAATATTACAATTATAATATTAATATAAAAGCATAAAGGAGGAAGAAATCATCAAATCAACTTGACAATGAATCTGATTCAACTGTGTGCAATCACTGACAGCAAAGAAACAGTGTAAAGTGCTCAGGTAATCGAAACAAGGTATGATTATTGGAAAAGGGCCAAACCTAAACAAGAATGATAAGGTTCTTCAATTCATAGAAACACAAGAAGGAGACAAAATCATTCTGATCCCACTAGAAACAAAAATAATAAAATAGAAACCTTCTTTGACAAAAACACAAGCAAATCAAGATCCCAACACAATCATGACTTTCCAAACCGGACCCTCAACAAAGGACTCGTAGATCATCACCACCACCACCATCAAGAAGATGAAGATGAAGAAAGTCAAGAGGTATATGCAAAAACAAAGAAGGGGTGGTGGAAGAAAGAACCTTCTCTGACAATTCTCTGAAAAGACAAGTATGAGCTTCTTGGATTATGCCGGGTGCCCATAATCCAAAATCTCCACTGCATGCAACAAAACCAATCAGGGTCGTTTCCTTTTGCAAAAAAGCAAATTGGGGTAATAAATTCATGAATTGTTGCAAACCAATTTTGTTATTCCATGAAGGAAAAGGACACAGCCGACATGATTATCAATTGGGTCAAAACAGATGTGGATTTTTTCGCTTAAAGGGACACGTAACAACTATTTCTCCTGGAAACTCTGATAAGTAAAATATTAGTTTTGTTTTGGTATTTGATTTCAACTATTGAATAAAGAAATGAAATGATTGAGAAAATAATTAATGTCTAATGACGATGAAA
This sequence comes from Pachyrhizus erosus, assembly GCA_026544285.1. Classification (NCBI taxonomy): domain Eukaryota; kingdom Viridiplantae; phylum Streptophyta; class Magnoliopsida; order Fabales; family Fabaceae; genus Pachyrhizus; species Pachyrhizus erosus. The sequence goes on from JAMLFT010006779.1 coordinate 10,268, forward strand.
TGGGCTCATGGTGCTTTTTATTATTTTATTTTCTTTATTGATTTTAGTTTATTTTGTCGTGTGTGGATTTATGGATTTACGCGCCAACTGCAATTGTCTTGTTTGCGTATTTGGCGGCATAAAGTTATCTTTGATTTATGGTAAGTGTCGGGTTCCCTAATCAACAATCATTTTACCTGCTCTGTTCTATGCATAAAAATAAAATCTTTATGAATAGTATAATTATATCGATTAAAGAATTCTCTGCTTATAGTTTTTCTATACAAGTGTTACTCCCATAATTCTATATATTTTAACAATATGTATATTATGTATCAATTTGAAATTATATAGATCAAAATTTGCTTATATTTTACTAAAAAAAAACACTTAATGTGAAAGTCTAAAATTAGTACATTAATTACTTATTAAGCTTATAGAGATCACGTGACTTGGAAACCAAAACACGTTCTTTCAATTTGAAATCATATAATAAGTTCTTTATATATATATATATAATTTATTTTAGGGACATGCCTTGTCAAAATGAAGTGATGATGCTGGCAGTTTTAATTTTTTTCAAAGTTAATAATATTTTTTTCTTCCCTCTTTTATATGAATTTGAATTAAAAAAAATCGTGTTGAAAATAAGTAAAAGATAAAAAAAATAAAAAATAAAAACTTATCCTAATTTCAATAAAATTAAAGTTATCAAATCAAAATTTGATCTTAATCGTGACTTGTTGATAGAATCAATAAATTTTTTTTAACCTAATAATAAAAGAAAAATTCTCATAAAATAAAAATATTTAATTTATTAAAAATTTGAATTATTCTTCTTTTTTATATAAGTTTTTATTTATAAAGAATTAGAAAAAATAAATAACATAAAACACATCCTATAAATTTAAACTAATAATAAAATAATAGAAATAAAAAATAAATCATTGTAACCGAATTAAATATAAAATAAATTATTTATTTCATCTAAATATTTTTAGTCATAATCTTTAAATTATAAATATAAGACAATTTTTGAATTAAGTATTATCATGTTCATATAATTTTTAATTGTCTTTTAATGTCTTTGATCATTTAGAAAAATGTTTCCTCTAATTGATCTGTTGATAAGTTAAAAAATATTGATCGCTTAAATTAAGAATTTTTTTTAATATATATAATTTTTTTAAAGTTTAAGAATAAAAATATGGATAATTTTCTAAAATGAATAAAATCAAACGTGTAAAAAAATGAGTAGAATTATAAAAAATGCATATGTTTAAAAGATTAAGAATTATATTACAATTTTTTAAAATCAAAGTATTCATAGTCTTAAATTAAACGTTTATAGATTCTTTTTCACAAGGATAGACTTTTAATAGCTCATAAAAAAGGCATACGAAGAATCTATACTGAAAAATATATGATAATATTATTAATGAATTTGCAAATACAGCTCTTACGTACGTTAATATATAAATTTAAAGAGCACGTTCCCCTCAAAGGTAGTTATTACTTAGCTCACTTCAATGGGAATTAAATTTCGTACTTGTTTTTTTCATGTGCGTGATATCAATGTATTGTCTCTCGTGGGAGTTATATTAGTTGAAAAGAATGTCAAGCAGGTGCCCAATTATCGCTTATTTTCTTTTCACTTTAAGAAAAAATGAGAAAGACAAATGAGGAGAAAAAGTGTTGATGCCAATTAATAAAAAGTGATATTATGTAAATAAAAAAAAATGTAGTTATAAATATGTATACAACTAATCAATGGCGAGTGGAGTCAGTGGAGATAAATTATTTTTTTTAAAAAAAATTATTCCTATTTGTTAGCATACACATGAGAATAAAATATATAATAGAAAAAAAATATACAACCAATTAAAGTGTAAAAGGTGTAAGAGTAGTATGTTAGTTTGTTATTTATTCATATATGGTACAAATATTTGAATTAGTTTGTTGTTTATTCTTATCTGTTTGTTACAATATTTGAATTGTAAAGATCTTTTTTAGTTACTATTATTGTATGCTTCCAATAGCTATATATTGCTCCTATGTAAACAGTTTAATTTAATAAAAATATATACAGTATTTCTCTATACGTATAAGCGAAGCCTATTGCTTAACAAGCATATATACCACGATCCAAATTAATTTTTTTAAAATTTTATAATTTTTATTTGTTTTTAATTTTACCTTATTTATTTATACTCTTTTTATATTTTAATTGATTAAATAAAATTTTAATAAATGTATTATGATTAGAGTTCAATTAAATAAAAAATATAAAAATTAAATATTATATCAAAGTGATATAATAATAATGAGAATTGTAAGAGTGTGATTAACAACCATAATAATGAAAATTGTCTCATGATTCATGGAATAACAAAAAATTATTCTTTTGTCCTGTCAATCTTTCTTTTATAGTTGTTGTCCTGTCCATGACTTATTTTTGTTTTAAAAAAAATTAAACATGTACAATCGTACTTATATTGTTCAGTATTGTGCTTTTTAAAAAAATAAAAAGAAACCCTTAACATTTAACTTCTTCGTGTATACTGGATACATAATTGCTTTTACTTTAAAATTCTTTTGATTTTTTTTTAATAGTTTGGATATGTTTGATTTAGGAAATAAAAATAAATGAATGAAAATGAGTAGAAAGTGAAATGATTATTTAGATTATTTGATAATTTTTTTTATTGTTACATTTTTATTCTATAAAGTTGAAGGAGAGAAAACAAATATAAAATAACATAAATCTTTTAAATAAAAAATTTAATATGGTATTAATAAAATTATTATTATTATTATAGATCTCTTTTATTTTTATTTTTTTCATAAAAAAACGGATGAAACATAAAATAACAATGGAACTCGTGTCACGTTCGTTCCTTTCTTATTTTTTCTTTTTACCAAATGGGAATGATATTTTAACTTTCTCTTGTCTCTTTAAACCATCTCCTAATATTTGTGCAAAACAAAGTGTTTTAATATCTAATTCAATATTTGAGTTATTGACCTATCCTTGCTTGGAAAATTAATTAGTTTTATTTTATTGTACTTAATTAATTAGTTCAATGAGTTATCCCCTGCTTAATCATGAGAGTTTCTTTCCTTTCATTTTATTTTTTCTAATAAAACTTACACATCCTACGGATATTGCCACCCCACGCACTCCGCAGCGAGTCTCAAAGCGCCATCCCATTTTTTTTTTTTACTGTTTTTTTTTTTTTCAAACAACTTTGTAATATTGCTTGCCCTTCATTTATAATTAATTCAAAATTTCCCCATAAATTTAGTCTTTATAATAACCTTAGAAATGAGGTTTCAAAACAATTAAAAAGTTAATTTTCCATGTAATTTATTTGTATACTATAAAGTTGGCTGCTTGATTTTGAGAATAAACACTCTTTCGATCAATTCATTTTTATATTATATGTCTTTGTTATTATATAGTGATCTTTACACAACTTATGAGAATAAGATTATTTTTTATTTAAAAATATTATTATAAATATGATATTGTATTTAAATTAAATATAAATTTATTTTAAATTAGACAAGTATTATTATTTAAAATAAATTGATGAACTTAAATATTTTTAGACTGAAAATTAATAATTAATCTTTTGAATTATTAACATTCATTAAGATATTTTTTCTTACACGTATGTCTGAAATTTAATATTTAATCACGTGTTAAAAAAATAAAGTTATTAATCAATTATGCTACACTATTATTATTTATAATTTTTTATTATCAGCCAATTACACTCTTAGAATCAAATTTCACCTTTGAATCTTTAAAATTGGTAAAGTCTTACTTTTGAAAAAACAAAATTGTAGATTTTTCTCCAACATTTCCTTACAATTAAATAATATAAAAAACCACAGATTTACAACTTAAGTTGTGTACAAAATATGAAATTGATGCTGAAATGGAAAAAAAAAAAAAAAGAGAGAAAGAAAAGTATAATCAAAATGCTAAAATGCCTAACGTAATCTGATAAATTAATGTTAAAACCACCTAATTAAATTAAAAACTTCGTTGTAACAAAAAGTAACAATAAGATATATGAACATGTCAAAATGATAACTTGAAACTTATTATATTATGCTCAACTATTCAACCAACATAAAAATATTATAATTATGTATGTGATTTTATCATTTTCATTTAATTTATAATAAATTATATGTCATAATCACTTGAAATTATATCAATCATATATTATTTAATAATTACATTAATTATTTTAATAACGTATAATGTATTTTTTAAGTTATTACACGTTTCATGAATTTTAACATTAAGTCAAAACAAATTAATATATTTATTATTTAAATTACATTAGTTACTTTATTTATATTTTTTCTATCTTATTTTTATTATTGTCATAAATTTTTTATACATATCAATAAAATTTATTTATTAAATAAAAATAATAATTTTATTAAATTAATCTCATTCTTAAATATTTTTATTGAATAAAATGCAAGATAACAATAATATTTAAAAATATATTAAGAATATAAATGAAAAAAATATTTAATATTATATTAAAAGATTAAAATAATAATTACTTTGAAATATTTTTTTTATCTTATATGAAAATTAAAATAAAATAAAAAAATACATTTTAAAATAATATATTAAAGTAATCTTACTTATCATTGATTTACATATCTATATTTTCTAATATGAAAAAATAAAAATATATTAAAAATCTCGTTAACATTTTTGTTAATTCAAAAACTATATAAAATATATTAAACTTGAGATAATCAAATCAAGTATAAATCAATAGTTTTTAGGAGACACACCACACAAATTATGCGTGAAAGAATATTTTTTTTATTTTTTAAAAATTAAATTTAAAACTTAAATAAAATAGTAAAAGATAAATGTATTTTTTAAAAATTAAAATAAATTTATTTTTATTTTTTTTACTCGTACAAATTATAACTTATTATATTTAACTCAATTTTCAAAATGAACATAAAATTGTCATAATATTATCTTTGATTTTTAAGATCACACTGTGTTCAATAATGATTTAGTTCTTATTTTTATTTTTTATATACCGTTGAAAATCACAAATCTGCTAGTTTGTAGCATTAGTTCCACGCTTTAGATTTTTTTTAAAATTATTTTATTTAGAATCATGGTTGAAAATCAAATTTATTCCTATTTTTTTTTATTTCAATTATCTTTTATTATTTCTCATCAATATGTAAATTATATATTACTTTTTATAGTAGTATAGCAAAATAAGTTTTTTTATTAAAGAAGTTCTAATTAATTTTAGATATTTTTAATAATATAAAAAATA
>JAMLFT010006780.1:0-15615 GCA_026544285.1 Pachyrhizus erosus
ATATACAAAAATTTTAATTTTTAATATGCACTACGTACCGACGTTATCAACTTCTAATATATATTAGCTTATTAGTGTACAAATTTTTTTTTTTTTGGGCTTATAAAAAAAATACAATTTTTGTAGACGTTTGTTTGATCTGTCAATCTTAAAGTTTTAATTTAAGAATGTTTTTCAAATAACAATCTTTTTCCAGCTGAATTATTGTCGAATTTCATTTGACTTTTAATCCTGGCTGCCGAATAATATAATAGGTTGATTAACTCTGAAGAATATGTTATAATCAGATTATGATCTTATCATATTCTACCATTCTAATATCATGTGGATTGGTATCTTTGAAGGCTTCGTATAACTAAAGCACTAGCTTGATTCACACTTAATCCTCTATATATCCTAATTGATTTTATATTTAATTTAAATTTAAATAACCTTTTATCAATGTAAAATTGAGTATTTTTTATTTTAATATTTTAAAATTTTAAAATATTTAATTTTAGTTCCTGAGTAAGGACCAATTTTTTTTTAAATGATAAAATTTTTTAATAGATTAAAATAAAAAAATCTATATTTTATAAGAAAAAAATTTAAATCTTTAATTCATCATTGTTTTATTTTAAAGCTTCTTTGTTTTTTTCGCTTGGAAGTGCCTAATACTGGAGTTGGTCCAGAAAAATATCCGCGGAAACTAGGACCGCACAAATTATAGATTGAGTTTCACCATTAAAAAAATTAAAGAAAAAGCAAAGGTATTCAAATGAATTGAGTGAGTTTGGATTCTAATTTTATTTTTAAAATTTTATTTATAAAGTAAATAAAAAATTAAAAAGGGAGAAAAAAAATTCAGGTTTATATATCTATATATGTTTAATACTCTTAACAATAATATTCATAAAAAATTGAAATAAAACTGACTGAATAATTAAAAAAAAAAAAAAAAAGAGAGAATGAAGATGAAATTGGATCGAGTTCAATAAGAAGCTAGAAAGTGCATGATTTAATATCGGATCTGACTATGGTTAGGATATATACCTTTTCTTATCCAAACAAACTCAAATGTTTATATTAACTTTTTATTTTTTTTATCTTTGGGATCAGATTGGCACGAGTAGGTGAAATTCACGAACATATTTGAATCTATGATTACCCCCAGCAGAAAGCCTCAATGAAGTAAGATGGTGTTAAAAAAGAGAAAAAGAAAAAACTGTATTTTGGAAATTGAACATTTATACCGTTCTTGTTCCTTAAAATATCCCACAAGAAGCTGTGTGATGAAGGAAACTAAAGCTCCTTATTTGATTAATTATTATATACGTCATGTATTGGAAGAAGATTGAACAACCCTTCAATTGGTCACTCAAATTAGACGGCAATTTTTAAAAGGTCGTTCTCGCCTAAACGCAAAATATCATTTTAAAGATATTTATGATTAATTAGCCCACCATTTAAAATTACCAGCCATCGTTTTTATTATCATTTTCCTTATACTATATATATATATATATGATTGTTTAGGTTACTCAACGAACCACGTAAAATGGTGGGACTGGTTGGAGAAAGCATAGCACACATGATCTAACTTTCACGGGTAAGTAGACAACAAGCAAATGGTTTAATTAACACGGTAGGTGAACCATGACATGAAGATATATATGAAACGAATTAACAGGCGCAGCCCCCAAGCATAATCTTTTTTTTTATTTTTATTTTTATCTTTGTTACACTTTCATATCTCTACGCATAACGCAAGTTGATGATGGAATAAAAAACAAGTTGGGATCAGGGAAAGAATTTTGCAGATCAAGTTAAAGCAATTATATATAGATATATTTTTTTTATTATATGCATTGGTGGGGACATCGCCAACGCCAAGAAAAGAAGAGTAAAGTAAATTAATGATTCCTCTTTTTATCTATGATTTGGAATTGGTTACATCCCTTAGAAAATTCATATAGATTTGGATAAGGTTTTAAGGTGTGGAGTTGTTGAAACACAAATCCTTTTCCTTTCCTACAAAGTCCCACTAAAAAGAGATGAATATATTCGACTTCGGTTTGGTATAAAATAAGTGTTGCGTTTGCCTCGCCCTTGATTTAACTTGAACTTTTTTCTTTTTCTTTTTTCCCATTGTACTTATATGTAATATGAAAACTCTAGCACTTAGTGTACCATTTAGTCACCAAAGAGAAGAGCGTTAGATCAATAAGCTGAAGCCACCTAACCAAAGAGAAAATCATCGATCAACCGCGTGATTGATGGTATAAGCAGAGTGATTGCATGTATATATTATTATATATTATATAAAATATAATATAAATAGGATATATGATCGACGACCGACCCTAAACTTGATGCTGTCCACAAGTTTCATGCTAAAAGAAATGATCATTTGACATAAATTTTGATGTAATTGTGAACGAAATATGGAAAGGAATACAAAACATAGGTTAGATATAAGTATGGTTCACGTCTGACTTTTGGGTGCCAACTGAAATTTCCAGCACTTGGGGACACGTAAAGACAATAATTAAGGTACAAGATAGTTTTCTTGGTCAACCTAATAACAGAAGGTGGAAGACTGCGTAAAAATTGATCTTATAATTACCAAGCCACTTCTTTACGTTGTGTTAATGGATATTTAATTTAAAGACCATTTGCTCCATAACCATGGATGAATATGTTAATGTTTCTTGTAATTATTAGAGCCTTGGGATTAATTGCACCCAGACGCATTATACCTGCTTTTTATTTTTTTTTATTTTTTTTTAATATTACTAGCTATATTATTATTTTTCTATCTTGTTTAAAGTTCAGCAACGTCTAGAAAGGTCATTCAATTTCCATTAGGGTGTCACGTCATTCAGTGGATGCTTGCCCATTTCTCTGCTGCCTTCTGATTTTTCGGCCCTTAAACGTGTAAGTGTGCGTCTTTTTCCCTGATTTCTTGTAAAATTATTAACTCCTTGTATCGAACTCATCTGGTGTATGAATGTGACAGAACTCACAAGGCAAGCTAGAAATAATTCACAAACACTGGAGATTTTGGTTATATATATCAATCAGTCAAAGGGATGAAATCAAATTATAATAGGCACTAAATTTAGTGAAGTGACGTATAACTTTGATAAATTAATCTTATCAATTTAATTATTGAATTTAAATTTTATAATTAAAAATTAATTAACACTCCATCATTTCACTTCGTTAAATGTGTGGTATATTATTTTAAATACTTGGAAATAGTTATTCTTTCATTACATTATTTGTAAACATTTAAATCGTGTAAAATTTTATATACGCGATCGACTTGATATTATCATATGATTAAATAATTTAATTAATAAAAAATATTAAATGTTTCATTTTTCTTTTGTTTGACAATTAATATTCTTTAATCCCATCCCCCGTATGTATAAATGAAACGTATCATGTTAAAATTTTTAGTTACAGTAAAAATTAAGAATAATAAATGCAGAATTTTAAATCATATTTTAATAGTCAATATTAAAAAATATATATAATTAACATGTTTAAGTGATTTGAGAATTATTAATAAATTTTTAATCGTGAACATTTATGCTTATAGTTATTTGACTTAGATCAATAATTATTACATTTTTAAAATGAGAATAGTTCTCAAGATGTATGTATGTTTTGTATAGGAGATCTCTTAGGAATCACCAAGAAAGTTGCCTATGTCTAGAATATTAAGAGTGTGTCAAAAGTGTAATATGAGAAACTCTAAGATTTATGGGCATAATGCGTAACTTGTTGTGGATATTTTAGAGGTAGTCTTTTCACTCTATTGCGGGATGATGAGGCACTTATCAGATTTTTCAAAGTCTGAGGATAAGTTAATTTAATGAAACAATTTAACCATTAGGTAATTTTCTCAAAGGTAATTTTTTACTGTATTGTGGAGTGATGAATTACTTTCATATCTTCTAAGACTCGAGGATCAGTTAGTTTAATGAAACAATTTAACTAATAGATAATTATCCTGATACGTGTCGATACGAGATCGACTTATCAAGATGAAAGGTGAGATCAGTTTAAGTAAGTCAAAATGACAAACATTCACCGTTAAATCCTATTATAAATGGGTAAAATTAATACATATATCAGTTGTCGTCTTGCGTGTTACTTATTCCTTCAAATTTGTTTTTGTCAACATCTGCAGTGGCAGCTGATATAATCTATGTGAACATGTGTTGTCTTGTTTGCAACATGAAGAACGTTATGGTATTCCATATTCAATATGGATCTCACATACCAATTTACATTTGTATTTTATATGATTAACTTAATCAATACATTATATGAGGAAGTATAAGCTTGTTAACTCTGATGAAATTTCTTTGCTTTTGGTCTGGGCAAAATTTTGTTATAAATTGATTACGAAGTGTACTATATTAATCAATATTTTCTGGCATCTTGCTTTTGGTAAGGAAAGTCCTGATATGGTGATTGTTGAGTAATCGGATAAACAAATTAAAATTTTTTATATGGGGAGTAACTTAAAGAAATATAAAATTCATATACACTGTCGTGTTGGACAAGTTAATTATGTAAAAATACAACATTCAAAATGGTGAAATTGACGTTGATAATCTTACCTCTATATTAAAAAAAAAAAAAAAAACTCGACAGTTTAGAAAAAATAATTGTTTTTTTACAGAAATATTTTATTATATCATTTGTTTGACATTCAATCGAGTGGGATAAATTAGATCCCACTCATGTGAATTTTCCCTTCCCTCCCACGTGTCACGAATTTAAATAATAATTATATTCACATGTTTACCATCTTTTCAATTTCTTTTTACAGCATATTTTATTTTTATTCCTCTAATTTTTTATACTTTCTATTTCACTTTTTTATCCTTCTTTTTTCCACTTTCATACTCGTCAAATTGGGTATACGTAAATCAGTACTTATTCTTTATAATCTCAAAAAAACTTGACCAGATGTGGAAAAACATTTAAATGTTTCATATTTAGCATATCTTCTAGCATAAGAATTCTGTGAACTTAAATAAAGATTAAACACTGCAACTCACACTTAATGTTGAATTGAAATTTAAGCTCCTTATAAGGAACGGAGGCGGCAAATATTAAACTGGTGACCATGTGGTTATAAATTAATTAATAATTGAAAACAAATGAATACTTCCGTATCTAAGCCTTTTCGTGTATCAAAAGTTGTATGACAAAGCAAACGAATGAGAAGACAGACAAATTTAAATTTCAGGTGTTAAGGTTGTGATAAAATTGACCAATGCAAAAGATGTGTAGTGATTAATGAACCCCACATCGGCTGCGTATTCCCAGCACGCTTGAGACATGGAGAGTGAGGACGGAACTTGCCACCTTCCAAATGATGCTATCACAATGTGTGTAAGAGAGATAAACACTCCAAGGCATAATTACAGCACTAATTACTTCCACATGCATGCTTGAATATCTGAGCCTCAAAAGAAGCAAAAGCAACTCAGAATGTTGAGATAAGCTATCCATAAAAAATAAAAAAAAATGGAAATAAAAAAAAAAAAAACTAAAAGTCCCAAAATGATTTGAGAGGATGCCCTCTGCCTAAGGATTGCCAAATTGAGCCAATCAACTTTTTTGGTTGTTCATGGTTGTGAAACAAACAAGGCAAGGAAGTTTAATTTGCCAGCTTTTTCTTTGGTTGTTGGTGGAAACCATTCACTACGCATGGGCCACTTATAATTTCTAGATTCCATTAGTACTACTACTAATGCTAGTACTAGTATACCATCCTTGTATATATCCTCTATGCATGAGAATGGCCACCAAGTTTGCTCCCATACCCAAATAGTAAAAAATTTCATGTGTGAGTGAATACTCATGTTTCTCATACTGAGGCACCCCGCAAAGGTGTTTGCAGCCACTGAGAAAGCTAACAAAATCTGTTACCAGTTACCACATTCGATATTTTAATTTGTCTTGAATGTCTCATGGATATGCCACATTGGTAGTAGTTGCCTTGGTTTGCACGCTATAACAAGTTTGCGAAGTAAACAAATTTGATTGCCTATTCCTGGTCAAGTCTAGAAAGGTGCCGAGTAAACACCCTATATATAATAATATATAAATATTAAATATATATATGTGATCTTAACAAACGCCTTGCAAGTTGTATAACAATTCCACACCGCAAACGTTTTTCAGTTTACATTAATTTGATTTTGATTATAGAGTTCTAAAATACAAAACCTCGCCTGCAAGATATTGGGCCGTTCACTTCCGTCAACCAAAGGCGTGATACTTTTTTTTTTTTTTTTCCGTTGACCTCCGGTTTCAAATTTAGTTTATCAATTCATTTATAAGTAAGCTATATTGACGTTTATTCTCACCACCAAAAATTCTTCTTAACGTTTATTCTTTTTTATAAAAATTTAAATCATCTGAGCTTCCTTTTACTTGAATACATAATCTTATTTTTTAAATATACAATAAGGATTTGATATTAAATCTGTGTATATGGACAAATATCTTGAGATAGATCAATCTCACAAATAAATATCAGTATTTTAAAAAATTGGTTCTTAACTTCAGATAAAAAGATATCTCGTGTTAAAAAAAAATCTATGTTGGATAAAACTCAAAAGCACGAGTTTGTTTGGTGCGAGTATTTTTGCAGGAAAAAAAAAATTATACCACTTAAATATTTGTGTATAGAGATAAAAGGAACCTAGATTTAATGATAAAATCCAAAATTTGATGGTCATATATTAATGATATAAAATAATTTTATATTATTAATTAATTATAAATCATTATTATTCAAATTAGATTATGTGAAAAACTAATGATTTAAATATATTTTTTATACCTATAAAATAATTTATTTTGAATTTATTATTTAAATCATTAATTTTTTTTTATTTTAGTAGTTCACATTTTTTTTATGTTTAATTTTACTATTTGTCATTATATTTGTTTCATGAAATAATAATGTGACAGATAATTTATAAAAAAATTTAAAAAATTATCTAACAATACTAAAATAGTGATATTTATAGATTCAAAAATGTACAATTAGAGTTTGCCTAGTAAATACGATTAATTATATATATATATACGATTCATTTTATTTCGTATGTGGTAATTATGGTAAAATATTTGAATGATCTCATAATATTATTAATCACTTATGAAATATAATTAATCACTATTAGATATTTTAATAATTTCACTACACTATTAATCACATATTTATAATTGATATAATCATGTTCTTTTATTCATAACTAATTGTAAATTAAAATTAATCATATTTATATATATAATTAGTTATATATGACATTAATAATTTCATAACACTATTAATCACTCACTTATAATATTAAGTTATTCATATTTACACATGTAATGAATTAGGTGTGATAGTCAATAATCTTATAATATTATTAATCACTTGTAAAATAAAAATAACTATTAATGATGTACAAGTAAATTCATTTATTTTTAATTATATATAAAATAAAACTAATTATATTTGTATTTATAATTTATAATTAATCATGTTTGTAAGTGAAAGGTAATAAAAAAAAAATATTGGTGTACGATTATCTTTTGTCTAATTTTTGTCTTTTCAAGTTTAGTCAAATACAAATTTTATTATCAGCCCTAATCCATATATCTACCTATATACATACTCGTGTAAATCATACATTAAAATATCCATTTTCTTTTCTTTTTTTCTCTCCTATTCTTCAATTCTCCCAAGATATCTTTTTTCTTCTTAGACGTTACTAGGCATAATATATACGTCCGAACAACATTTCCAATAAGACAAGAAAGAGTGATAGTCGGAAACTTTCGAGGGGATTGTGTTTGCGTAACATATCTTTTGATTAATGTATCAAAACCAAAATCCTGACCCATGATTTGATATCGAGAAATTGTATTAGTACAAAATTCGAACAGAAAGTCATACAATAAAGTAAAAGAAAGAAAGAAAATAAGAGAGAAAGTGAAAAATATTTAAGATATAGACAAAATATCATAGGAATAAGTTATCTCTTTAACACTTGAGTAGCTCACTTACCCAATCATGAGTTAGCCATATGGATGTTTGCTTCCATACATGATTTTTCTTTTTGATTGAATTGTGTTTTTTATTTTAATTTTTTATGGAAGCTTCTACATATGATATGGTCAACTTAAAATGGCTCTTCTATAATTAGTAGGATAGGAAAATTCAATTTGGATTAAATTAGTATTCAATTGCTTCATAATTAATAGAGAGAATAAAAAAAGTTAAAGCGATTAATTCAAGTATATACTTAAAATAAAAGCAGTACCCGGAAGAACAGAGCAGAAAATAATGCTTAATTATTTCAGCAAGTGATGCAAGCCCACTGAAAAATGTGGTTGTGCAGGTGGATAAAAAGGCAATTAAACTGTTGAGATATTATAAGGAAGTTGAACATGATCACTAAAATTGAAGAAAAAAAAAGAATGGGTTGGGTAGCGTATGAAGGATCAACTCTGTCCTTTCCCGTGAAAATAGCCTCGTGGACTCATATATGTGGTAGATACATATTGATTTGCATTGTGGGCTCATGAGTCGCGTTCTTCTCTTCCAATAAGGATTTTGCTTTCTTTTTTCAACATATAATTAATAGATCAATGATGTGGACTGCAATTTATGGGGATAAGACTGAAAGTTGTGGAGTACATATCTGTTTTTTCTAAGAAATTAAGATGGGAAAAAGGGAATACACATTATACCAACCAAATTAAATGGTTGATACTAGTTCTTGGGATTTAGCTAGATTATATTTAGATAATCCTAAGAGGGCATGGCTACCATGCAAGACTTGGCTCAAGGTGTGGCCACCCACCCACTCCACACCCTTTGTCGTTGGTTCTTCCTTATACCTATGCTAACCTTTATCGACTTGTATCATAATTTTATCAGCATTATATGAATTATGAAGCACATACATGATACATCTCTCTCTCTCTCTCTCTCTCTCTCTCTCTCTCTCTCTCTCTCTCTCTCTCTCTCTGCTTTTTTTAATTCACCCATTGTCAACACATTTTTGACTCTCCAGATACTATGCGTCTGCCATATCTGTTCTATACCATTAATTATTTGATCATTCACAGTTATCATCTAATTCATCATATCGATTAAGTTTTATATTATAATATTAATTTTTTCTTTTAAATTTTAAATACTTGTTACATTTAGATTGATCAAATAAACATCTGATGGTTCGGGATCAACTATATATTACTGTTCAAATGGTAATTAAGTAATTAATTATCCACTATTGATATTATCCAAAATATTAATAAGAAAATTAAGAAATTATAGCATTATTTAAGAAATGATTTATAAATTATGCCTTTTAATATTTTGTGGGATTCATAATAATAATAATAATAATAACAATAATAAACCTTGACAAATTATTTTTAATATATGAAAGTATACATTAATTTATTTTAAATTTAATTATTTTGTATTGTTTCCCATGTACAATAGCTTCTCAGTACAAAATAAATAATTTTACTCAACTACTGGGTCTCGTCTTTCTAAACTTTTGTTTTCGCCCAATACATAAAGTGTTTCTTTTATGATTTTTTATTTAATTATATCTTTAATCCTAAATTTTGAAGTGAATTAGTTTTATTCTTCAATTTTTAAAAAATATTTTAATTCCTCAAATTTTAAAAAATATCTCTTTAGTATCTAAGAATCAACAACGATAAAGATCATGTTAGCAATTATCACATGAAATTTAAAATTACACGTTAGAGCAAGAATGAGAAAGGGGAGAAAAACAAGTTGTTGTGATTTTTTTTATTTTCATTTACTAGATTTGGAGATTTAAACTTACCATAAAACATATTTTAAAATATTAATCTTTTATTTAAATTCTGAAAGTTTAAAACTGCTAAAAATTATAAAAAAAATACACTGTTAATCACGTCAACAAGCTTTTTAAAAATCACAAAGATGAGGATCGGAATAAGTTATTTTTAATTAAAAGGACTAAAAAATTATTTTTAAATTTAGAGAATTAAAATTATATTATCTTTAAATTTGAAGACTAAAAAATATCTTTGTTAAAATTGAGAAAAAATATTTTTAAATTTAAAGACCGAAAAAACTTAAGATAAATTTCAGAGAAAAAAAATATTTAACAACACTAACGTGTGATATTAAATTTCTCGTGTCAGTTGTTTCTTTTTTTTTTTCACATAATTATTTTGGTTAATACTGTTAGTTGTTGTTTAGGGTCTAAAAACATATTTTTTTAAAAATTTTGAAAAATTAAAATAACTTCTTTAAAAATTTAAGAAACTAAATTAAATTCATTTCAAATTTTTAGGACTATATATAATTAATCATTTTTTAAAATAAAAAAAAAGACACTAGTCGTCTATTATGTTATATTTTTCAAATTACTTGTGCTAGCGTGTCAGTGGAACATAGGTAGCATTGCAATCGCAAACAAATTTGTTTTATTTTTCACTTTTTAATATTTTGTACAATTAGCTCTTTTTTCTTTCTTGTCTATTTATTTTCACTCAACTCCATTTTTTATCTTTGTATTTTCTTGTCTATTTATTTTATTCTTAATTTGCATAAATTCACAAACTAAATACATTTAATATAATTAAATGTTAAGTAAATAGTGACTTTTGTTATATCTTATACATATTTTTATTTGTATATTTCGTTCACTTTTCTTTATTAATTTAAACAAATCAACAGTGCACTATATTTTTATTATATCTTAATTAAAAGTAAATTACGTAAATACTTCTTAAAATTTTATAGAATTACATAAATATATTTTATCTTTTTAAAACATTATAACTATTCACTTATATACTATGTTAGTGTTATGAATGAAAAGATATGAATGTAATATTTATAAAAATTAAAAAAATATAAGTGTGATATATAAAGAAGTGTTAGTATATTTTTTAAAAGTTAAGAAGAATTAGTGTAAAAATAAAAAAATAATATGAAGTGTTTTGTGTAATTCACAAAATTTTATAAAATGTTTGTTTTTTTTTTTAATTACTGAGTGAAATTTTTATTTAAGTGAGTTAATTTAAACATATGAAAAATTAAGAAGAACAAATGCGAGCATATAAAATTAGGAAATTAAAATAAAAATATGAAAATTAAATACAGAATTAATATTTTACACCCTCCAATATTAACTAGTTCGAATCAGATAACAGAAAAGAATGGTGGCAGAGGAACTGTGAATCTCATATAAGAAAAAAGAGTTAGTGAATCAGTGAGTAAAGCTCGTAGGTTGGACCAGGGCATGGCTTTGTTCCAGAATCAGCTCCTATTGGATTGTGCTGTAATTTGGGCCCATAATTTCATGTCCAGTTTGGACTTAGCTAACCAAAGGCCCATGTTATTTGCATCCTCTCTTTTTTTCTTCCCACTATTTTTTTTTTCTATTTTATCCGTCTCTTCGTACCTCACTCTCTTCTCCTACACAAGACACCTCCCTTCCTCCATCTCTTCTCTCATCCCATTATGTTTTTTCTTTTCGCCACACAACAAAAATTAATTTCTGTTTTGTACACAAAAAATAATACAACAAAATTTTGTTTTTTTTGTGTTAACCTTTTTTTGTAAAAAAAATTAACACAACAGAAATATACTTTTTTGTGTTAATTTTTTAAAAAATAATAAGATGGAAACTAATTTATAACAAAGACATTTTTGTAAAAAAAAAAGAACAAATGAGTGAGAATAATCTTGAAGTTCAACACAACTTCAATATAATGTCATTTGCTCTTTGTCAGCCTCTTTTTATCTTCTTTTTTCAATTTTTCTTTATTTTATTTTTCAATTTCAAATAAAATAAATAATAAAATTTTGGGATTATTTATTTTTATCTTTATATGATTTTTTTTAACATTTACAAGATTTTATATATTTTAAATTACAATATTAATATTTCGTTGCCAAATACAATAAGAATAAATAAAAATATAAAAAAAACTTACATAGTATTAGGTGAAAAAATTGATTAAGTGATATGAGAAAAAAATATAAAAATATAGAAAAATATCAAAATGTTTTCCTTAATTTATTTTTTATTATACTTAAAATTCTGTATATTAGAAAAATGAATCATGTTATTTTTATTTTTTTTACAAAAAACGTGTTTTTGAAATTAATCCATTTCTAAAAATTTGTATTTGTAGTTCTTAATAAACATAAAAGGGTTGAATCTTGTTTCAAATGATTTTCAAAGCAACAATGTTCATAAGCAGTTTTAAAATATAGACAGAATGTCGCAATTGAGATTGCTGTGGAAATATATATATATATATAATCGCCACCAAATTTTGTTTTGTGACAAATATTGAAAAAACTCTTAAAAGAGAAAATAGTCTTAAAAATTAAATTTTATGCTCAGAATTTAATGTGTAGAGACAGTATTAGTACATTATCATGTTTATTCTAATATGATTAATTCTAATTAAATATATAAAATTAATATAACTTAAATCATGTTTATTTTATCTCTTTGAAATAAATAAAAATGAATTAAATTTAAATAAGTGAATAGTGTATAATTACAATTTTTTTTTGTCACAATAATGAGGTTTTTTCTCGTGTTATCCTCCTGTATAATGAGAAACCCAAGGTCATCTTTGTGTGTTGGTGGATTTTAAATTTTAAAATATTTTTCAAAAGAAAATTAGAAAAAAGATATTATTAAAATCTATATTACAAAATGATTGTGTAAATTTATTTTATAAACAAATGTTAATTTTTAATTAATAGGGGAATTCAATTCCATGATTTTTATTTTTTCTTTTCAATTATTAAGTTAATCTTAGTTAATCTTATAATTTTTGAATGGTTATGTAGATTAAAAAATATTGAAATTATTTTGATTATTATTATTATTATTGGAGGAGAGAAAAAAATTTGTATTTTTCCAAAGAAATTCACTTTGTGCAAAAATAATTTAGTTTTGGAATTATCCAATTCAATTAGTATTTTGACACAACAATAATGATAAATAAATCAACAAATAAATGGATGATCCAATAACATTATTATTTAAATTCAACTATGAATTAAGTTCATAACTAATCCTCATTAGCAACAAGCAAAAATTAACAAAACAAAGATTGGAAAAAATAACAAAATCACTAATTTACTTTTTATTCGCGTTGGTTTTTGAACACACTAATTTCTTTTCTATTACCAAAGAAATGCAGCAAAGAAAAAGAAAAAATATACGAATTTCTTCATATTTCTATAATTTGTACCAACGATTTATCAATTTTTAAAAAAATATATATAGCTATATACAAATGAAAAAGGTTTGAAATGTTGTGAATAAAAATATTATATGTTAAAACATATAATTGATTATGTATGCATAATAATAATAATAATAATAATAATAATAATTTAATAATAAAAATATTTAATGATAAAAATAAATGATAATGGTTACAAAAATAAAATAATAATAAAAAGAAACTATTTTATTTATTTATTTATTTTTTTACTTATGAAATAATTTTAATTTAATTTTAATTTTACTTTATTTTTTCAATTAAATAATCTTTATTCTCATTTTATTTTTCATCTACCTACTTTTACTCCCTTTATTTCTTCTCAAATGCCAAACAAATACAACATAGAGAAAAATTGCTTAGCGTTAAGGGCCCAAACTCTTAATATTATGAAAAAAAAAATACAAATTTAATAGAAGACAAAGCAAGTGAATGTACAATTATTGTTATTTAACACGTTTGATTTATGTGATTTTAAATAAATAATTACTTTTTTTTTTTACAATTTTCTGAAAGAGTTTCTAAACAAAAGGTATTATTTTCATTTTTAAAAAAAATCAGCATTTAGACCACATTACTACTATTAATTTTTATCCCAAAATTTAGTATATGTAATTTTATTTTTACCATAAATATAATTATATATATATTTTTAAATTGTATTTCCTTCTACGGAATGTAAATTTTTTAATATAATTGTTGAATAAGAATTATTTTTGGTAGAAATATTTTATGTGTTTAATAATTTTATTTTCAATTGCCATCATAGTTGTTGAGATGGCCGAGTTGGTCTAAGGCGCCAGATTAAGGTTCTGGTCCGAAAGGGCGTGGGTTCAAATCCCACTCTCAACAATTTCAAAATTTGTTTTTTTCCGAAAGAAAAATTATTGTAAGGTAAGGTTCTTCCGTCCAAATTGAAAGCTTTTTTTTTCTTCTAAAATAATAATAAAAATAAATATTTTGGTGAAATAATAATATTTATAGAAAAAATAATTTAACTTTTGAATTGTTTTAGCCATTAAAAAAAAGACCTTCAGAGTTAATGTTATTGTTTTTCTATTTATATATGTTTTTTAAATTAAAACGGTAAAATTCATGCTACATGACAATTTTGTGTTATATAACTCCAATGATTTGACTACTGCCTTATAAGTGTTGCTGATACTCAATTTACATTCATAAATATAACCTTTTGCTTATAAAAAGAAATCTTTATCATCAATCATTAAACGATATAAATGATATTAGTAATTTTATCAGAACAATAAATTTCTGTTCCCATTGCAGCAAAAGCTATTTTTTATTATTACCCTTAATATCAATAAAATTAATTTTTATTATTGGTAAATTATTTTTAAAATAAAACTTTAGCAACCAAAGTCAATATTTGTGAATTAAATTAATTTTATGTAATATTTTTATTTTATAAATATAATTTTTCATTAGACAAGATATCTTGGCACATTTTTTTTTTTGGACAGAATGACACATGTGTTTAGGGAAGTCAATCATGCAACAAATTTCTTTCCAGAAAAGCATAGCTTCTCCTTGCAGTTTGAAGATAAAATCTTCTTCTTGCCCCTAATTTTATATCTCTAGCTTTATTGACTGATTTTGCTGGGATCTACATCGCAAGGGGTTATTATTTTTTTATATAGTTTTGTTTTATTATTCTCTGTTTAACAAAAAAAAAAAATACCAAGGTTACTCCACAATTGATATCAAAGAAAAAAAAAAGTTGTTATACTAAAACTATTAGGTCACTAAACTTAAAAATAAAATTCTAAATAAATGTTTTTTTTTTTTTTAAAAACAGACAAGATTTACTTTTTAAAAAATTTTTTTTTTAAATAATTTAAATAAAAACATACAAAATAAAAATAATTTAAATAAAAATTCTAAATAAATATTTTTTAAATAAACACAAACAAATACGTTCATTATATGATTAATTTCTTTTACTTTTTAATTATTTCAAAATTTGAAATTTCTATTCTTTAACTTTTGATTTACTTTTCGTGTTTTTAACTCTTCATAGTTGTTTTTATCATTTCTTGAACAAATTGTGGTCAAAGTGAATTACTTTTAAAAAAATTAGACAAATATGTAATTTATTACTTATATTAACATCTTAATATAAATACAAGTAAATGAGTCTGAGTTAGTTTGATAATCTTTTTTGTTTATTTATAAGATAAATTAATAAATTATTTTTAAATATTTTGTGTAATATTTTTTTATTAAATTATAATATTTTTTAATTATATCATAATTAAT
>JAMLFT010006781.1:0-15614 GCA_026544285.1 Pachyrhizus erosus
ATATATTAAAAAAAAGCAACCTGCACAAGTTTTTCCAACAAGGTTAATTTTGTATATATATATATATATATAAAGCAACTCGTGCTCTACTTTTTTAGCAAGGTTTATTTTAATTAACAAAATTGTTCATAGGGAAAATGTAATATTTAAATTATTCGAATTTAGAGCAGTGTGTCCTCTCTTTTTATTCACATGGGCAGCATGCAAATAAGTACCCTGCTACTTGAGCAGTGTAACACCATAAGTGTGTTCTGTTTACTGTGTACACACAAGGAAGAGGAAACTTTGCACAATGAAATCAAGAGCACACAGTTGGACCTCCGCTGCAACAAGTTCTTCTTTCAACTTTTTTTTTTCTTCAAGTATTTCCTTTACTACAACCCAATCTTCTTTCTATTATTCTTTTTCTTTATGTATTTCCTTCATTGCAACACATTCTTCTTCTTCGATCTATTATTCTTTTTCTTTATACACTTCTTTCTCTTCCCCGCATTATGTAGCTTTGAGCACAACCCAATCAAAATACTTTATCATTTCAGTGCTAAAATTTTAGAAACGAAACACCCCATCTGGTTCAACCAGAAGCACCTAAGTCACCAGTTTTAGTGATAACCAGTCAGGTCATATCGAGTTGTATCAGTTTAAGTGCATAACCAATCTGATAAGGCACTCAGACCAATCAGGTCACCAGTTCCCAATTGGACCGACCAATCCAAGCCGAGTTTTACAACACTGTTAACAAGACTGGTATATTTTTCTATATTATTATTATTTTGCCTAAAAGAATAATTCCATTAAGATGTTAAAGAGGAGAAAAGGCAACAAACATGGAAGATCAATAAACTCCAATATGCCAAAAAATTAGGGGGCCGCAAAAGGCTCTAGTTCAAACACAGTAGCTCACATTTGTTTTACACTGCCCTGCAGATAGATTCATCTGGAATATAATATTTTAAGGATTTGCTGACAGCTGGGTCCATTCTACTCTAGATCATTTTCTTACAATCAACTTCAGGAATTTCATTTGAACTGAGGAGGGGATGAAACCATGGCAGTGAGCAATCTGAGCTGTCCTTTGGAATATTTTCTTTGAAAGAAACACCTGTATATTAAGAAACTCTTTTCTCCAACAAACAAATCTGTTGTGGGACAAGATGGTCTTTTTTGCCTCTCTTTTGAACACATTTTATGGTCTCTTTCAGGGGATGTCTGTAGCAGATATGCAAATGGATTGGAAAGATTAACTGTAGTACATGTTTGTCTATCTGTTCTTTGCTTCTCTTTCGAGTCCTCACTTCACAATGTTTTCTAACCTCCGTGTTACCTTGTATCTTTAGCTATCTATCTATCTAATGTAAAATGAGAACAATTCTTATTTTAAGAATGTGAGAACTGTAAATCTTAAACACACAATCATACACAGATGGTCAAGATTAAAGTTAATAATTACATGACCATTCAAAGAAGTTGTGCACATTTATATTTTAATCTTCACTATTCAAATAGGATCTAATGATCTATTTTCATTATTCTCATTTCCCCAATAACCAAGCAATCTCACCTGAGTAACTCCCTATATTTATGAGAATATCTTAGATTATCCTCTAGGTTTAGATTCCCTGTTTCTTCAGTATCTCTTAAGATTGGTTACCTTATTTCCTTATAATATTTATTATACTGATTAGTTAGGATTATGATTAGTATAAATAAGGGTTAGTGCTTTAAGTTTTATAAGCATATCAATTCATTATAATACATGTCAGTTAGTATGTTTCATCCTATTTTATCTCTCTTCCTCTCTTTATACCTAAAACCCCAAAACTTCAACATAGGGAAAATGTGTTTTTATTCCCTATACTTTTGTCAAACATGGTCAAGGTCCCTGTTCCTGTACTTCCATATCAATTTGGTCCTCAAACATTTAAAAATATGTGGATTTAATCCCTTATTGATTAATTATGAATATAAAAAAGCCCAAAATAAGGATTGCATCATAATCTAAACAAACTTTCAATGGAAGGTGCAGCGTCCTTGACTTTAGGTGAATAACAATAACTAGGAGGCATACATCAAACCACTCTAGCTGGGTCTTCTTCCAAAATTCTCCCAATTGGTTTCCCAATTCCATAAAGAATGGTATATCTCAGAGTATTCATAGCATGGAATAAGGATTTAAAAAGAAACAAACCATAACTATAATTCCAACACTTATAGCAATAACTAAAATCAAAATGCAAACAGCTATCATGGTCACTAAATTGCATTACCAATAGCAAACAGTCCTCGTGCTAGCTTAACAGGATCAGTAAGTCCTCAGCATAGTCCCACAAGAAGTCCTCTACATTGTGTATGTTCCTTTATCAGTAAGTCAAGTCAACCTCTTCTAAGATTGTTCTTTCTAGTCAGTCACCTTATACTACGCCCTTCGTAGCATTTTCTAATTTCTAGTACATAAAGGGGCCCTTTGGAAGAGCTTATAGGGAGCTTATGAAAATAACTTACTAATGACTCTCACAAGTTCTTTTCAGCTTATTTCAAATAGCTTCTTAGTGTAGCTTATCAAAATGGGTTCTTTAGTTTATTCCAATAATTTCCACAGTCCAATTTATGGCATAAGACCTTATGTGATAAGAGCTTATTGAACAAGCACTTAATTAAGTTGTTTATCCAAATGCACCCATGGTCCCTTGGGCATAATTAATTGAGCTTCCATTAGAAATTTACATATTGCAATGTTTCTAATTCTAATCCATCCATAGCTTTGTTCTATATTCTGTCATCCCATTCATCGTCTAATTTGGTCTCAGAGCTAGTGTTGTTTTTTATTCCTCTACATCACAAAGAAATTAATACGTAGAATCCCTAAGAAAAACATGCTCAATATCCTTACAAATTTTTCCCCTCAAAAGAATATAAGGCTCTCTCTTAAGCTTGAACAAACTCAACAGAGAAAAACAATACATCAAACAAAAGAGCCTTCCAGTTTTTCTGCAAATAAATAACAATGCCCCACAAAAGTTGCTATGAGCAAAGCACCACGAGGACGACAAGAAAAGAAAAATCCTAGCAACAAGTGAAATGCAAAAGATAAATCTTTGCAAAATACTTCAACCACTTAGACCAAAAACTATATACAAAACACTAGCCAAATCACTACCCTCCTTACCACTCTCAATCCCCACGATTGTTGTTACCTGTTACCCTAAGCATAATTACAAGTTTAAACAGTTGCACTTGTTTTAGTTGACCCATTGGTACAACCCAACAAAGCTAAAAGTTAGTGCCACCGCACTAGCTCTTCCAATTTCCACAATTAACGGAGACAGTATTTCACGTTCCAGAAAGCCCACAGCTGCACAATTATCTTAACTGTAACTAATAACCAACTATTCACATAACAATAACCACGATGCTTTAAATTAACATATCCTAATCAGATCAGGAAACAATAAAACAAAGTAGTATACTCATTAAAACATAGTATACTCATTAAAACAAAGCCTTCCAAAACATTAATTGCAATCATAAATTATACTGCTAACTAACAACACACAACTCTCCCCGCATTAAAAACCCAAATTAAAAAACATGAAACAAAACAAACGCACCTACGGAGACGCCAATGTCAGTATCCGCCACCTGGTTCTTGCGGAGCTTCCTCTCCAAGTGCGCGGCTATCCATATAGTCCCAAGTGGCCCTTTCTTGGCCAAAATAAACTGAGAGTAAAACATCCCTCTTCACTTGCCAAATTCCCCACTCCAAAAACACCACCACCGTTCCCCAAACCTAAATCCCCATCACAAAACCAAATCCAAAGCCAAACTGTAGAAACCCTAATTGCACCTCCTCGGTCAACAAACGCAACACGACTCCACCAATCGCGTGGGAAACTCAAGCAATCAATCCGCGTCGGGAAACGAGACGAAACCAAAACTCACCAGAACGGTGTCGTTCGATCAGGAAAACGCGGAGCGAGAGAAGAATCGAAATTGAACATAGCTTCGAAGTGGAAGAGAAAACCCTAGCTAGGTGAGTGAGTGAAATGGTTCGAACAGCGTGAGAAGAAAGAAACGTGAAACGTGAAAATTGAAAATGAAAATCGACGAATTTGGGGATAATTCTAATTTTGAAATTGAAATTTGAACAGAGAAGAGAGCGATTTTTTGTGCAGCGGAAAACCAGATTTGGTTTGATTTGAGTTTAATTTTGGAAATATAATGGCAAGTAATAAATAAATAAATAAAAGTGTTTGGTATGGTGATATGCTGAAAGAAACTAACATCTAAATCTAATTAGTACTGATATTTTAGTTGTTGCGGTGTCAATGTGTGATTGGTTAAACTCTGAGACCAAGACAAATGTGCATGTTTGCTACACTTGTTAGTGCTTTTTCTTTTACTGCTTCTTCTATTTGATTGCACATATTATTGTTGTTTCGTTATTTGGTATAATGCTTTTTTTTCTGTTCTTAAAATTGGAGCAAATTGTTTTTAGCTTTTCATGTTAGTTGTTTTTTAGAGATAGATTTTAAGCGTATGAGTATTTTAATGTTCTTTTAAATAAAAAGTTATTCAGGAGATTTTATTTTTTAAAAAAAAATATTTTGTGTTTTAGAAAATCATTTAATGATGGACTTGATTGAGAAACTCGTGAAACAAGTGTAAAATTATTGAGGCACGTTTATAATTTTTAAATGAAAGATACGTATTCAAAATTCTGAAAAACGTACAAGAACGCATGGGAAAATAATATAAACGACGGTGAAACTTTACAAAAAAACTATATAGTTAATTTTAAATAGTAAATATAATTAGCTAACCTGCTCTCTTCAAATTAGTATGAATTATGGATCATATCGTTACAGATTAAAAAAATAATTAGTGTAAAATAATCTAATGATTTTTTTGAGATTTTAAGAGAAATAAAAGTTAATTTAAGTTTTATTTACAATAAAAATATATATATTTAAATAACTTTAATTTTAATCAGATTTTATATTTTTTAAATTATTCTTTTAAACAACTGAATCAAACTTATGAAAAACTTTAAAGAGTGGTTATTTTTTAAAAAAATGAAAATTTTACCCTATAGGACACAAACTATATTATAATTCATTTGTATAATTTTATTAGAGTAAGTTTTTGTTTTATTTTTTTTATAATTTTTATTAGTTTATCTAGAATTTTTATATTTTCTATATCATTCTACAATGATTTTATTTGCTGAAAAACGGAAAGAAATGACATTTCATTTAAACAGTAACAAACAAGACATAATAAATGGTCAACTATTCTAAACTATATTTACATTTATTTTTTCACCTATATATGTGTATGTGTAAAGCAACATGTATACTAATTAAAGTTGATTGATTACTATTTTTTTTGGTTAAAAATAATAATAATTAACGCCTAGCCTGGACCTAATGGTTAGTATTTTGTTGTTTACGGAGAAAGAAACATGTGTATTATGCGAACTTGGTTGATTAATAGTTTTTCTTTTTCATGCAAAAAAAAAAAAAGAAAACAAGTTATTGTCAACATGTCTGTTTTTTCAATCTTAAAATTTAATTTGGATAAATAGAAGCAAAATTAATCACTTATTCTCTTAAAATCTACTTATAACTGGTTAAACTCAGTTTGCCTTCCAAAAATAATGATTTTAGAATGGAAACTCTAAACCAAACTACACTGAATTTAAAAATTTTATGAGTTTGTTGGGATTTCTTTCTCCCATTAGAAAAGATAATGGGAAAAAAGAAAGAGTAGCAAGAAGAGTACAAACACAATAAATATGTCCAAATTTAAGTTGGAACACACAGTTTTAAAATATGTCACTGCCTGGTTAAAATTTTTCTTTCAGGGGTATTTCCTTAACTCTTGTTCATTTGGATCTAATAATTAAAAAATGTTAGAAATTGTTTTTTTTTTTTTTTCCAAACCGTAGTAAAAAGGAAAATTACTTTTATTTTGCAAATAACGCGTTTTATGTACGGTTTTAATGAATTGTTTATACGGAATTAAGGAGACCTTTTAAATATGCAGTTTTAACGAAATGGTGAAAGTAGCTTTGAAGACACCTTTCTCATAAAGAAGGAATTGTCTCTCTTAACATCTCTTTATAGCAATTTTTCACAAACAAAATTAATTCTGACTATAATCGATTATAACTGTAATAAATTATACATATAATTTATTATTAAAATAATTTAACTTTTACAGCTATATTAAATACATCCTTAGTCTTATTTATCCTTATATTATATAAAATTTAAATTTTGAATAATGTTTAACAACTCATCTAATTATATTTAATTAAAAATTGATATAATGAATTTTATAAAATTGACCAAAATTAAATAGTAATCAAAATTTATTGCAGTTGATGATAATATGATTGATTGTAATTAAATGATAATTAAAAATTATAAAATAAAATCATTCCTTAATACCAGTATTTAATTATATTTATGTTTCATAAATGAATAATAAGATCATTGATTATAATTAGTTGATTTATATAATTGAGTTAATATTATAATTATATTAATATGATTAATTTCTGTAATTAACCAGTATGATTATAAAAGTATTATTTTTTAATGAATTTATGTTAATTTTAAGATGACACACAAGTTGTTAGATAAAAAGTAAAAAATAATATTTTTTCAAAAAAATGAATATTTTATCAACAATGGATTTTACAATAATTATGATAAAATATTATATCATGTTGATGTCATCAAAAGATAATCAATAGTGGTTAACCAATAAAAAAACATTATTTTTTTTATTTTATTATTTTCATCATCTTTTGTCATCCTATTTTATATTAATTATTTATTTATTTTTATACTATTTCAGTTAATATATATAAATGTATTAAATAGTTTTATCTATTTAAGACAAAAAAAATTGTTCTATAAGTTGACAATAAAATGAAATGTGAATGCATGTTTAAGAAAGATATATATATATATAATGAACTATATATCACTACAGGAAGATATCATTAATTGATAAAGAATCTTCCTCTTCATTTCATGTTTTCTTGAGAATGATATTGAAATCTTGCATGTATGCATTAATTAGATAAGAAGTAAAGAATTTTAGATTTTTTAAGATTTCTTAAATATAATTTTATTGATGTTTAAATTATTAGCATGTTATAACAATTATATTTTGTTTATGTTCATTTATTAAATTTTATTTCATCTTTTTGTTAAAAATTGTCTATTTTATAAATTATGTTTCTCTTTTACATTTATTAATCCTTCAAATATAAAAAAAATGTTGTTGTTATTTTAATATCAAGTGGAGTTAAAAAAATAGTGAATAAATAAAAAATAACGTATCATTATTTTAATATATATGATAAATTGTAGTATACTTTATAATTATTATTATAACATTATTATAATATATAAAATAATTATATCATAAGAAAAAATATTTTTACAAAACATTAAATAGTATTTTGTTATTAAAAACAATTAAGGACAGTAAATTAAATTAACGTTAACTATACTATTTCAAATGAATGGTAATCAAATTAATGTTAATTATTTTGAATTCATATTAAAATTTCATTATGATTATCTATACTATATATAATTATGTTATATTAAAGTTAATTAATTAACAAATAATAATTCACAATCGTATAATAATAAATGTTAATATCGATAAAAGACCATTAATTTAATTTAAACCGTGTACATTGTAAAAAAATCATATTGTATTGATGTTTATGACTAAATAATATTTACTCCGTTCAAGTATACTGTGTTTTCCTGCATTATTTTTTAATTAAATTAAAAATCATGTTGATGTTTCAATTCTATATTTAGAAAATATTATTTTAACTTTTAAAATAATTGTAATTTATTTTAAATATTTTAAATCAACTATAATATTTTTTAACTTTCAAAATTCATGATTTACAGAATAATAAGTAATTCAACATATTAATTATGAAAAATTCTATAAAATATATTAAAAGCCATATTAATATATTAATGTCAGAACAAATAATTTAAATCAATTTGACTGTTTTAAATTTTAAAAATTAAATATTATGATTTAAAAAAAAGGATAGTCCAACAAATTAATTACGAAAATATACTAAAAGTAACTAAAAGTAATTATAATTTACATGAATCTATTCAAATCAACTTCAATGTTTTAACTTTCAAAAACTAAATATTATGATTGATTGAATAATAAGTAATTCAATATATTAATGATGACAGATTATAAAAAATATATAATTAAAAGTACTTGTAACTTATTTTAAAAAATTTAAATCAACTCTAATATTTTAAAATATTAATGTTTACTTAATAATTGATAATTTATAATATTAATTATTGTAAGTTGTGTAAAATAAAAAATATATTAATACATTAATGACAGATAAAAGAATTTAAATCAACTCTAATGTTTTTTTATGTAAAAAGAATTCTAATATTTTAAATATAATTAAGTATAGTATTAATGTGTTTGATTATTTATATTTTTTATAGAATTGATTTTATACAGTTATATATAACTAAAATATCATCCAACAACAAAAAATATATATATATATTAAATCTAATAAAAATTATCTTAAAAAATGTAATATAGACTTTAAAAATCAAATTTAATATAATTGGTAATCACTTTCTATTATTTTGTTTATGACAAATTTGATATTAAAAGAAGATGAGATAAAAAAATATGTATCATTAAAAAATTAAATACATTATTGCATAATAAAGTAAAAAAATTGATTGATTTTCCTAACATGTCTTCATCAAATATTAATATTAGTAGTCAGTTAATTAAAATGGTTAATTTTTTTATAATCCTTCTATCAATTCATTTAATGTGTCTTAAAATATAAAATCGCATTAATATTCATGTAAAAATTAATATATAAATTATATAAAAATATAAATTATAGATGAAAATATATTAATATTTAAGTTGTAAATATAAATGTTTACATCACAATGTAATGAAATCTTTATTTATAAAAAATATATAATAACATTTAATCAATAAGCTAAACATTAATGATATCACGTAGCGATGAAAATCTTATATTAAAATATAACTATTTAAATTTAAATACAATGATAAATATTTGTGTAGTAAAAAAATAAAAATTTTATATTAAGAATTATCAACAATTAAATCATTATAATAAATACAAATAAAAATACATTTGAATTAACTATAATATAGTATTATTTGTGATAATAAATTTGTAAAAATATTTTACATTGAATCATATATATTTCACTAATATTATTGAGTTATTTTAAGTGTTTAATCAGTTTTTGTTAGGTATTCTTTTATTCCATAATTTTTTTAATTACTTAAATTGAAGAAAAATAAAATTAGTAACCTTGTTTTAATTATTTTTAAATTAATAATTTAAACTAGATAAAATTATTTAAAACATAATTAATTTGTATAATTAATTTTTTATATTTAAAAATGCTAAGGATAAAAATTCATAAAAACTTTACATTAAATTATACTCGTATTTAAATTTTATTATAAAATATATATTTAATGGAATAAAAACTTTACATAAAGGCATTTTTTTATTGTTTCATAAAGATGTTAAATATTTATCATTATTTAGTTATGCACAAATTAAATTATTTCATTGGTTATTTATGTGTATTTCTTTTCTTGACAAGTAAATTTTTAAATTAAACATATTTTTAGTATTTGAAAATGTAATATATTTATTTTTATCAAGTATTTTTATTTTGTGCAAGAAAAGTGGTAGGATATAGTGGCATCTCCAGTACTACTAAGTAGAGCACCAATAACATCTTGCTAGTTTGTTGTATTGGATAGATATTTTTTATAAATCATGTAGATGATATAAGATATTGGTCAAATATTCATCTCATTATATTATAACAACATATTTTTTTTATTATTTTACTTCATATCTTTAATTTGTAATATTTTTCAGTTTAACAAAACCTAAATAGAGTTTTTTATTTCTAAATTTTACTTTTTCGTTTTGTTCATTATAAAAAAAATATCATACACTAAGATAAATTCAAAATTTTCATTTAGTTAGATTAACCTATCAAAATTTTAATATAATTTCAAAAAATTTAAATTATTTTAATTTTATTTACAGATTATTTTCTGTACATGTTTGTTGTAAAGTACATTATATTATTTGATTATATGCTTCAAAGTTTATAAATATTAAAAATAGATTGTGATAAGAAAACAACATTTTATTGTTTTAAATTTTTAAAAACTCCTGCATTGCACAAACTTACAAATTAGTTGTATATAATGTATGTATTGTTTCTTTTATCCACACTACAAGTATCATCCATTAAAGGTAAATTTGTTTAAAACTTCTTTGATTATTCTGAGCAGCAAAATTTTCCCTTTAAGTATTTAATGTAACTACTAAAAATTCAAGCTCAAAACCTTCAATTAACTTAGAATAAGTTCACATCAACTGATCCAATTGTTTCATGGTACATTAAACTTATTGATGATATAACAAAGGGTTGTTTGATTTAGTGGTGAAGGAAACATGAGTTATTTGTCTGGTATTGAGATTAATTCTTATTGAAGACAACAAGGTGATGTAACTTCATAAATTTTAAAAAATGTGTGAATTGATTTGTGTCACACATATTGATTCATCAATTTAACGCAAGTTATATCGATTTATATCAATGAAATTATTGATCATTACACATGTAAATATGATTAAAATTATATTATAAATGATTAAGAGTAAATAAATGTGATAATGTATAATTATACAGTGTCATAAGGTTAATTAAATATATGACAGTATTAACTTTGTTTTATGAGTAGTTAGTAATTTATGAAATTATTAAAATGTCTAATAATAATTACTATTTGCCTCACAAATAATTAATTGTATATAATTATGTTAATTTAATTGTAATTACTATAAAATTAATAAGATTTGTAAGGTAAGCTCTAACCATTATTTAGAGGGATGATGATCTAAAATTTGTAGTTAAAAGTGCAGCCAAAAAACAAAATAAAAAATATATCATATAACTACATAGTATTTTTTTTATGTTATTTTTATAATAAAGATTGATTTTTTCTTACTTATCATCTAAATTAAAATATAACATATAATTATAATTTTTTTAATTATTTTTTAAAATGTATTAAATTCTAAAATTTTATTCAATAAATTTTTAACTAATAGATAATCTTAAATATTTGTGTTGTTTTAATGAAGATGACAACAAAAATCAAAACTCAAAAAAAAAAAAAAAACCTAGAATCCGTGCATGAAATTGCAGAGGTGCAGGATCCGAAGCAGTGGAATATTCTAAAGCATTCGTTTTTGAAAGAATTTGAAGTGATTGTGGCACAGTTGAACGTTTCTATCCTATCGCCACATAGGCAGACACAATACAATGTGTCACTTCATTTGCTTTTGGTTTAATATGCTATCCATACTAACGAGACAATGATAGTAATATTTCTTTTTGGAAACTATACTTACCTCCAATGGTTAAAAATCATATCCAAAATTATAATTTTATTCTAAAAATATCTATATAATTAAATAATGATAGTATTTAACGATATGCATAATTTAAAGAATATTATTTTTATACGATAATTGTATTTATTTAAACAAATTTTATTTGTATTTTAGTTAAAAATATATTTTGATTAATAATAATATTTAAATAATAACTAAACAAAAATTTACTTATAAAAACATGTATATGGTTTCCTTTCTATCTTATTTTGTTTTCTTATAATTTTATTTCTCTTTGCACTAGGGGCTCTAAAGAAAACCATATATTAGAAATAAATAAAATTTTCAACCTCAAGAAAATAAATTCATAAAGAAAAGTATTTATAAAAATAAAAAGAAATCAAATATTTGTTGCTGGAAATGTGAAAAAGCAAGACATTACGTAAATAATTATAAAATAGTAAAAAAAAATAATCAAATAGAATATGAAAAATTAAAAGAAACTCTCTTCAATATTCTAGTAAATTCAGAAGAATATATTACTAATTATGAAAAAGAGTTAAGTAGTAAACTATAAGTAGAACAAATAAAAAATAAAACTTATAGTGAAACATCAATAAGTCAAAACGAAGATGAATATTTCTTAGGCCCTGATCTATGTAGTTGTGATAACTATAAAACGATAAATATGCTGACTAAAGAACCAACAACAACATTAATATTAATAATAGATAAATTAAAAGATTCCCCAATACGAAATGATTTTTTAACACAATTAAGTGAATTAGTTCAAAAATCTGAAAAAATAAAACCTATAGAACCAATTAGTATAAAAGAAATATGTAATAGGTTTAAAGAACCAAGTCAACAGGTAATAATAAAAAACTTACAATAAGAAATTAAAAGTTTAAAATAAGAAATTCAAATATTAAAAGAAAATGATATTTCTCTAGAATACAGATTATTAGGTATAAAAGGAAAATAAATAATTAGAAAAAAACCAATACTCTAAAAATACAAGAAGAACAACCATAATCTTTTGGATCAAAGTCAAAAGAAACCTATATAAATGTATTAAGTTTTATAACTGTCCATAAATGACATACATAAATTACTTTAGTAATAAAAAATGAAACTTTTAAAATTATAATTCTAATAGATTCAGGAGCTGATATTAATTATATTCAAGAAGGATTAATTCTAACCCAATATTACGAAAAAAACCAAAGAAAAAGTAACCAATACAAATGGTAGTAAAATAAGTATTTAATATAAATTATCTAATGTAAAAATATGTAAATAAAAGATATGTTATAATACTTCATTAGTTTTAATTAAAAATATGAATATAACTATGATATTAGAAACTCCCCTTTTAACGTTATTATATCCTTTCAGGTAACTGAGAAGGGTTTAGAAACCTGAACTTTAGGAAAAATAATAATTTTTGAATTTATAAAATCACATAAAGCAAGAGAGTTAAACTTATTAAAAGAATCATCAATATTCAAAAATAAGAAAAAACAAATAAATTTATTAAACAAAGAAATTAAATTTAAGAGAATAGAAAAATAGGTAAATACTCCTAATATTCAAAAAATTATTAAACATTATAAAAACAAAATAATAAAAGAGATATGTGAAACCAATCATACCACTTTTTGGCATAGAAAAAAATATACTATTTCATTACCCTATGTAGATAACTTTGAAGAAAAACAAATCTCACTATAAGCTAGGCCAATACAAATGAATAAACAATATTTAAAGTATTGTCAAAAGAAAATTCAAGAATATTTAGATAAATGATTAATTAGACCCTTAAAATCTCCATGAAGTTGTACGAGGTTTTATGTCATGAAAGCTTCTGAGATAGAAAGGGGGGCACCAATATTAGTAATAAATTATAAATCATTAAATAAAGTATTAAAATGGATTAGATATCCATTACTAAATAAAATAGATTTAATAAAAAGAATATACGATGCAACAATATTTTCTAAATTTGATATGAAACCAAGTTATTATCAAATCTTTGTAGAAGAAAAAGACAAATACAAAATCATCTTTGTAGTAATTTTTGGACATTACGAATAGAATGTAATGCTTAAAGAATTAAAAAATGCTCCTAGTGAGTTTCAAAATATTATGAATGATATATTTTATCATTATATAAAATTTATAATAGTTTTATTTAGATGATGTATTAGTTTTTTCAAAAATTATTAACGATTATAAAGAACATCTAAATAAGTTTATTTAAGTCATTAAAGAAAATAAATTAGTAGTATCAGAAAGCAAAATTAAAATATTTCAAACAAAAATAAGATTTTTAGGATATGAAATTTACCAAAACACTATTACCCCTATACAAATATCATTAGAGTTTGCTTCAAAATTTCCAAATGAAATTAAAGATAAAAATCAGTTACAAAGATTTTTGGGATGCGTAAATTATGTAGCTGACTTCATACTAAAAATTAGAATTATTTGTGCACCCTTATATTCAAGATTAAGAAAGAATCCTCCTGTATGGAATTCAGAAATGACCCAAACCATACGACAAATAAAATAAATAGTTAAATCCCATCCTTGTTTAGGAATACCAGACCTAGATGCTTTCCTTGTAGTAGAAACAGATACATCTTCAAAAGGGTATGAGGGAGTTTTAAAACAAAAAAATTCAAAAGATTCAAAAGAACAAATTGTTCGTTATCACTCAGGTATTTGGCATCTTACCTAAGAAAAATACTTTGTTGTAAAACAATAAATACTTTAAATGGTATTATGTTTACAAAATTTTTAATATGATTTATATAATAAAAAGTTTTTAATTAGGACAGACTGTAAGGCTGCTTCTAACGTATTAACAAAAGATTTTCAAAATTTAGTATCAAAACATATTTTTGTCATATGATCATCTTTATTGTCTTGTTTTGATTTTGAAATTGAACATATAAAAGGAAAAAAATAAAATTTTACCAAATTTTTTAACAAGATAATTTTTACAAGGCTCTAATTGAAAGATATGAGCACCTTAAAGAAAGATGATTATGGTTCCCCACTGGGATCAAATAAAGCCTTTGGATCAAAAAGCGTAAAAGAACAATATGGTTCCCCACTGTAACAAATAAAGTTTCTACAATATCATTATCAAGTAACATCCCATCTACAATATCTCTAAGATCATCATTCAGACGAACAACACCTTCAAAACCAACATCTACTTTTGTAAACATTGTAAAATCTCCCATTCAATCCTCATTAATATCCCCTAACAGATTTAGTCCATTAAATTATCCTAATATCCTAATAACACCAAGTATCTTAAACCAAGTTAATACTACCCCAGTCCAAGAATATTTAGAAAAACCCATACATCACTCTATTATTTCTTTAGAAAAAGACTGGATAACCCCTAATATCAATACAATTCCTCTTAAGATTTTTCCTCCAGATTTCCATTATGTCCCAATAAATATTTCCACAAATCGTATATCTTATGAATTTATATTAGTTGATACAGACTCAATATAAATTAATCATACAAAAGATTCAGAAGGAAATATTCAGTTTTCAAAAATGAAAATCATGAAAATACTGTCACCCCAATATTGGAATGCCTTTCTGTATGATCAAAAATATTTCTTTAGGAAGTTTTCTCCTCAATATTACAATTATTTCGACTATATGGAGGCATGGTCAAAGGTATTATTCATTAAACAAAGTACCCATTCCTGGTTTATTTGGTTTAGAAGAGGTATATATTTGAAGTTTCCAAAATGGTTTTCAAAATGATTTGAGATTATGGATCTTTACCTTTAATATTTCCAACAGAAGTTCAAGATATATATGTTTATTTTAAACAACATTCATCATTCGTGCAAGGATACAACCTCATTTCCTTTATAGCATCTTAAGGATACAAATATTTAGTATTTTTATTCATCTAATTGAATATATATATATATATTTATCTGTATAATTTAATATTAATAATAATAAATTTAATGGAATTTTTTATCTTAATTTTGATACTTAATATTGTTAATTTTTAAATATAACTAATTTTTTTATTTGTACAAAATAATTGTGTATTAAA
>JAMLFT010006782.1:0-15613 GCA_026544285.1 Pachyrhizus erosus
GTTTACTTTCCGCTTGAAACTCCCCGGGCTTGTCCCCAGAAAATGGGTGGTATTTTAGACAAAAAAAACGTGGCCACCTTTGCTTAAATTTTCAACTGCTATCACCCGTGCCCCCCCCCCCCCCCCATGCTTATCATCATGATCCTGCCGGACGAACAAATTGTAGCCCTATTTGCCGCTTCACGTGATCAGGTATCAACTTGTTAACAAGCTCTGGAGATGCTTCGGATAACTGTAAACAGGGAGAATTACAATGTAGTTGTCCATCATTTATGACTTTTAGCTTGGATGTTTATCAGTTCATGTGTATTTTTCAATGCATTGCTTCGTGAACTATAATAGACAAACACACAGACGGTTAAAAACAACCGGACAGATATGAAGCTAAGAAAATGGATCTTTGGATGTATGGACCTTTCTCATGCTTCAAGACGTTTTTCAACTTTTTTGAAAAATAGTAACAATTTTATTCCTTGTTTTGAAATTGTTTGTACAAATAATTTACTGCCAGAGCACAAGTATAACCAAGAAAAATATTTCAAGGACTCACATCCTGTTTGAAGTTAAATAGAGGAGGAAATGGACGACCATTAGGCAGGCGAGCATTGGGTTCTCGAAGTTCATCAAAGAAAGGATGTGCACATGCTTCAAGCTGCATAACAAAAATAGTTTCTTCTCAAATTGCTGTGCTAGTTTTTCTAAAAAACATTCATTGATTAATTAAATTCAGGAGAATTAAGGTATGAACATAATGCAATACTAAATTAGTTCAAATACACACTAAAAAAGGTAACCACACTAACCGCAGTGCACCGGAGACTTGGGGAGTATTGCAAAAGCCGGGAAGCAAGATCAATAGCTTCTGGAGGCATCTTTTTGTGGAATATCTACACATAATTTTGATATGTTAGACAGTCCAGGAATGTTTTGGTGCCAATTACATTTTAATCATTCAAAAAACCAACTATCTGAAAGTCGATAAAATTATAGACCTTGTGCCATGGGTGTGCTTTTATCTGTGGAAACCTAAAGTCATTGTAATTGGGATTCATACAGCGTACTTCCTCTCGAGTGGGTGTGCCAAGCACCTGCAATACAGTTGTATAAAGGTGACTTATAATGATAAGGATGGCATGACCAAGGAACATACAATATTTGTTAACATCAATTGCACCTTTATAATATGTACGAGTTGGTCTACTGCATTTTCACCAGGGAATAATGGCTGCAAAAGTTCAATTTGTCTCAGATAACAGGTGGCAGGTAATTAGAACACTTGTAACATTTTGTGGTAGATTTATATAATAGTTTTTATAGTAATAGTAATAATTAATGAAAACAAATCAATGACGCAGACCTGGCCCAAAAGAAGTTCAGCAAGGACACAGCCAGCTGACCAAATATCAATTGAAGTTGTATACTCTGTGGCACCAAATATAAGCTCTGGAGCCCGATAGAATCGTGAACATATGTATGATATATTAGCTTCACCTTTGACCTGATGAGACAAAATTGAAGGTTAGAACAAAAAACATTTTTTTGGAGGGGAGCCGGGTACAAAGTGAAATCAATTTATCAATGAAAAAGAGTAGCAGTTTCACACTCATGCTAAAACATAAGTTGAATGCATGCAGAACATGATAAAAACCTCCAAAAAACCAAAATATGTAGTTATACACACGGCCAAAAAGAAAAAAACTATTCACCATGGTATGATAGAAATTTTTAAAAAGAAAATAAAAAAAGAGATCCACAGCTCACTGTTGAGCAGATAAAGACTTTGACACTTGACACAAGCGACTGCAATCAAAACAATGTAAAAATTAGACCCTCTTCATCTAATCTGTCAAAACTTTATGGTTATTGGTTGACATCCAAGTGATTATTTTGTCAATATAAAAGATAATGATGCACAGAAAAGATGGACAAAAAACTAAGCATACCAAAGCAAAATAAGACCTACTAGAACTTTTGCACTTCCAAAATCACATAGCTTCACTTGGTGCGTGAGAGGATCCACCTGGAATGTACACAGAATTAACGTCAAAGACAGAAATATTAACTACTTTTATAAGAATGAATCTCACTATGTGTGTGTGTGAGTGAGAGGGAGAGAAGCAAATCAGAACCGTATAATCATACACAGATGGTTAAGATTAAAAGTTTATTAGTCACATGATCACTTAAAAGAGTCATGACTTTTTAATAAGCTTACAATACTGGTGTTTTAATCTTACCCATTCATAATAAGATGCATCATTTCTCTCTCTATACTATATAAATATACATTCAATAACATATAAACAAACCAGTATATTTTGAGGCTTTAAGTCTCTGTGGCAAACTTTGGGAACAGTGTGGATATAAGCCAACCCCCTGAAAATCTACATGCATGCCACAAACTTTTATCAGGCATCGAGCAGAGATATTTATGAATCACCAGATAGTACGAGGCATACCTGGTACATATAGAGTTTTACATAGATGATTGGCATTCTTTGATTAGCATTGGTATAGTGCTTTATGACTCTATACATGGACTCGGGAACATATTCCATCACCAAATTAAGAAAAAGCTCATCTGTACTTGTAGTAGAAAAGAAACAATGCTTCAGAGAGATCACATTTGGATGATCCAAAACACGCATTAATTGTAGTTCACGATTCTTGTATCTTCTGTCTTGTAAAACCTTTTTAATGGCCACTGCCTCCCCAGTTTCCAAGCATTTTGCCTAAGAGACAACAAATTATCAGCATGTGGTGGAGACAGCGAGAGTAATGAACCTAATATTAGGCTATCAGCATACCTGGAAAACAATTCCAAACGACCCAGTTCCTACAACCCGTTCTGCCATGTAACTAATAGTCTACAAGAATGATTGTACAAGACATTAAACTTGCAATCCAGGATAATTGTCATAGGGCATTTTTAACAGCCCAGCAAATAACTCAAAATCAGAGTAATATTATTGGCAGAATGGAATTTACAAATAAAATACCTGTTTGGGCTCCCCATTTTTGCCACCAATAGTTGTAGAAATGATGTGACCAGTAAGGGAATCATCGCCATTGGTGACAGAGGAAGACATCTCCTGTTAAAATCGTCATGTTTACAACAAGTTATAAGAAATATTAAAATTATAACTCACAAAATATTTCAAAATGGTATAGTTTCAGAAGTAAACTAAAAGTTGGAAGAATACATTAAACTTGTTTTAGACTTATCAAAAACACTAGGTATTTGATCAACAACATACACAGCTAAAATATTACATTTCAACAGCACATCTAATAATTCAAAAGTTAAGTTTTAGATATAACATGGAAAAAAATCAGCTAAGCAACTTAAGGATGATATTAAGGAGATCCAGTGGTCGAAATAAGCCGCTAAAAGACTTATGTTCAGAGTGTTCAGATGACAAACTTCAATTGAAAATGTTGAAAGTAAGAACTCATCGTACACAACGTGTTATGCTGCTAAAATAGATTAAAACAAAGCAACAGCTAGCAGCAGAGTACAAAAAAATGCATAAAAATAATTTGATCAGAATCAGAAAAAAAAAAATCTGTTGAATGACTAGGAAACGGCCATAAGTTCATTACAAAAAATAATGAAAGAAAAAACCCGAATCGTTGACAGCATGAGCATAAGATTATAAGAAGCATGATCAGAATACGATACATGTGTCAGCAACAAACAAATCTTTAACGCGCCACAAAACCCAGTTCAGAACCCCTCTCTCTAGTAAAAAAGGAAGGAAAAAAAATGAAACTTTACAGAAAACCGTAGATCAACACGAAAATGAACTAAATGGGTCTTCTGCCTTAAGCTCAAAGACAACTTTTAGCAAAAAACCGAAATTTCCCAATAAGAAACCCTAACACCCCCCTTTTTTCAACTGAGAAAGGAATCACAAAAAAGAAAAAGAAATAGAGAAACAAAAACTACCCAACCAGATAATTTTAGGTCCATCCTCTTTACAACAATAAAAATCACAAAGACATTTTCAACTCCCCCATTTCTAGGTCACTCAGCTTTCCCACCGAGCAAGCAATCAGCATAAGAAGAAGGCTAAAAAGGGAGATTTTTTTTTAGCCGGAAAAGTACCTTATCCTCAGCCATGGAGGAGGGTAGAGAGAAAAGGGGAAGAATCTAAGAAAGAGAGAAGAAGAGAATGGTGAGAGAGAAGGTATGAAGGAAAAGAAGAAAATGAAGGACCCAGTAAGAGAAAGACAAGTCCATGTGATACAGCTCTCCTTTTTCCACTCTTTTCTTTCCTGTCTTCTTTTTATTTTATTTTCTATTTATTTATTTTTCTTTTGGACTTTTCCCACTTTTCTTGACCAACTTTGCAGATTAGGAAGACCTCCCTGTTAATCACAATCATTAGGTGTGCTTAACTAAATGAGAATAAAAATATAAATGAAATTAATAAATAAAAAGGTAATGAATAATAATGATACTTGAGTTTCCTGTTTTTCGCTTTATCGTTTTAACGTCGGCGGAATGCCTCTCAATGAGTTGAGGGCCCAAAATGATTATGCCATATAATGATACAATTAGGTCAGTTTCAAACATCAGCCTGATCATTCTTTTCAATATTGGTAACTTTCAAAATTTTTTACAGTCAGATATTTTTGGCTTTAAAATAACGTATTTTTATCATGTAATCATAAGAAGACGTCAATTTAGATAATTTTTTTCACTTTTATTTTTATTTTATTTAAATAACACCATTATATCCACCACCTTCTAATTCATTACTAATTTCATGATATAATTTATATATGAGGCATTGAAGTAAATAGGCATTGAAAATGCACCAAACAATCACAACATGAAAGCAATATTATAGTAGGAGGTGGTGGATAGAATAACGTCACTTAAATGAGACAAGATAAAAGTAAAAAAAAAAAATCGTTTAAGTTGACACCTTTTGATGTCTGCTTAACTAAAAGTTATTATTTGTTTGGGATAATATGTATTTTAATTATATTTTTAAGATGTTTATTAAGAAATTAAACTTTTTTGCAATAACAAAAGTCACGAGATTCATAAACTCACAGCTAACTTGAAGAATAAAAAATTAGATCCTTAAATCTTAAAATGGTATTTTTACAATTCATTAAAGCTACCCAAAATTCACCCGTAACTACTTAAGTTACAATAAAAACTACCCAAACTTAAATAAAAAATTGGAGGTTCAAGTTAGAAAAATAACAGAGTAAGTTACTAAAAGATTTATTGATAATTATGAATATTCTATGGTCATTCAATCATTCACTCTTATTAAAATGAGTTTGTCATTATTCACTTTATAATATATTAGGTTTATTGTGTATACGTGCACAACAAATAATTTCGTCAGTTTAATTTTTGTTGTTGTTTCGATAAAGAAAAATAAAGTTAAACAATAATTTATCAATTCAATTATCGTGATCTGTTTGAAATTTAGAGGTTGTTAAATCCAAACTATGGGTATGGTTTTGATTATTTTCAATTTATTGTACTAATAAATGTAATGGTTTAATTTTATTGACGAGGCAATTTTTATTTTATATTTTTAAATTTTTATATACATGGATTTTAGGTTGAACCATCTTAATAGGTAGTATATCATACATAAGTTTTTACCTTATGATTAATCTCATCCTTATTTTAATATGGTAGACTTTTCATATAATATTTTTGCATATTTTTTAAACATAAGTTATCCTTATTGTCAATCATCATGCATTATCGTTAAAAAGCGGTTTTTACAACAGTAGATTTTTCCCCTTATTTTTTTCTTGTCTTCAAATTCATGGTGTTGCATCTATTTCTCCACCCCCATGCAAATAAAAGTTTGATACTTTTAGCTTTCTCACAAGCTACGTCATCTATGATCATAGTGGATAAAGGTCACCAAAGGTTTGCTGTTAAGGTCAATGTTGGGTTTGGAGGTAAGGGACTGTTGTAATTGTTACAAGATCTTAGATGTTGTCTTTAATGGAGTGGTTGACAAAAGTTTTTAATGCAGTCGCAAAGGAATAGAAGATAGTGGCGACAACAAAATTGTGCTCGAGTAAGAGGGTGGAGTGAATGCATATTTGATGAGTTGCTTCTGTTTGTCTTTAAAGAGTTTTATTGAGGGTTTGGATGGGAGGAAGGAGTCGTGACAACAAAGTAACGACAGCGTTGGTGGAGGAGGTGTAGTTTGGTGAGGGGAGGTGGCAAATTTGTATTTGAAATATGATATTTTTTGTTTTATTTTTCAATATGCGGTATTTTATCATTATAATTGGAGTTTGAATTCATATATGTTCTCAATTATTTTTCCATATATGTTTTGTTTTGTTATTATATTATTTAAATGGTTTATGCATATGTAATATTTAGTTTATAGGAACAATGGGTTTCGATTGTTGGTGGTGCCTTTGACGAGGGCAATGGAACTAATGGTGAAGACACAATAAGAGTGATAGTGATGGAAACATTGTAGGATGTTCCATTAAGAGTTAATGGTCACCCGAGTTATAAAGGAAAGAATGATACACTAAGAGAAGTGAGAGGTAGAAAAAACAAGGGAGAAATGACACCATTTCTAAAAATCGCCTTCAACAGAGACACTACAGTGATGGACACAACTAATAAAGAAAGGAATTAATATCACAAGTGAAGAGTCCATAATAAAATAATATACCATAAATAAATCCAAAAGTCATGAAAAATGT
The DNA here is from genome assembly GCA_026544285.1 of Pachyrhizus erosus. Classification (NCBI taxonomy): domain Eukaryota; kingdom Viridiplantae; phylum Streptophyta; class Magnoliopsida; order Fabales; family Fabaceae; genus Pachyrhizus; species Pachyrhizus erosus. The sequence goes on from JAMLFT010006782.1 coordinate 6,715, forward strand.
ACACCATGAACAATTATTAGTTAAATTCAATGGAACACCAATTAATTATAATTTTTTCTTCTATGTTTTTGTCTTGAAAATTGAAAAATATATGTTAACCATGGTTGCAACAAGAAACATACTCCAAAAATCATGAATCAAGTATCAATTTTTAAAGTTGAACAGAGGTGGTCATTTGAAAGTAATAAATAGTTTTGCTGTTGACAAAATTTCATAAATAAAATAAATATTTTTTTATTGTGTCATAAATATAAAATATATCTTAATTTTATTGATAATTAATAATTTTTTAAAATATGACTAATAATCTTTAATAAAAATTATATTACCAACCTCATTTTATCAATTAATGAAAAACCTAAAATCTTATTTAAAAGAATACAAGTACAATCTTACTCATATAGATGTAATATTAGTATAAACAAGGCAATTTATATATTCAACAAAAATACTAAATATTTTAATTTTTTTTGTTTAATGTATAAGCAGGTAGTTTAAATAAAATTATTTTAACTCCTTTTAATAAATACAATACCTCTTAAAAAAAATTTCCAAACACACGCTTAGCAAATTTATTCCGGAATTTATCCTTTCTTTTACAAGTCATTAACTATTTGTTTATTTTTAATAATAATTAATAAATCGCCAATTATAGAAATTTAATGACCAACAAATATTTAACCATGCACCGGAATATAGTGCTCGTAGGAGTACCGTTGCAAATCAAACTTTACACAATGTGAGGAAATTCCCCTTTAATGCAATAGCTTATGGATTTTGTTTTTGGTACTAAGGAGGGGGCCCAGGCCCAATGCGATAACTTATGTTTGTGCAAATTTTTGAAAAGAAAAAACAAAAATGGGCGATGCAAATTAGACCCTAGCAACTTTGCACATCTAAGATCCAACTACAGTTCATTTTGCTATTCATTTTATTTTTATTATTAGCAAAGCGCAAAACAGTTCTGGGCTCTTGCGCCGTTTTAAATTAGAAAAAGAAAATACCTCACATTTGTCTAGGAAATTGCAGTTTAAGGCATACAATTAAACATTTTATCATCCAAACTATTATTAATTTGAAATAAATGTTAAGAATAGTTAACTACGGAGCTTCAAAATTAAAATAAAATACTAAAGTTTAAATCATAGGTATTTTTAAAATTGACAAATGACATTTTAAATAAAATGCTACAACAAACTTACTGCTAAAATGATTAGATTTATTTTTGAAATAAAGAAATAAGAACAGATTTATTTTTAATTTAACTTGTCAGACAAGTTTAGAAGAGTTTCTCTCAGCTAAAAAAATTATTTACAATATTTAAAGTAATTTAAAATTTGTCTACTTTGTTGAAATAATTGGAATAGATTAGAAAAGAAAGGCTAGAGATTCGAAGACCAAGAAGCTCTTGATAAAAACAACCTAAATCATTTAGGATCAAGTAATGGTACATGGATTGTGTAAAGATCCGCAAGATCAGACAAGTAACATAAACAAGCTTTGTTTGTAGAAAGAAAAAACAATTCAGAATAGAAATGATAAAAATAAGAAAAGTTGATGAAATGTTTGTTGTTGGTACTGTGACTCCTTTGTTTGTCAAAGATGGAATTTGAAAGTCAGGAAGCTGAAACTGTACCCCAACACCTCCTGTCAGTGTTGTGTTTGGTGGGAAGTTGTTGTTCCATATATATGCTCATTCTTATTCCATAAGGTAAGTTCTCATTGCATAGTTGAGTTTTCATCTTTTGCTTGGAATTCACTCATTCATCTACTACTTTCTCAGCTGCATATCTCCATCACCTACTTCTTCGCTTCACTTGGAAACATACCAGAAAGCTCCATTCTCTTGTCTAATTTCTTATTGCCACCAAACTTGAATTATAATGGATTGGTGGTTCGGTTTCGGAAGTCATAAGAGTCAGCAAGACACCAGAAGCATAGACTTTTTCATGCTTCTTAGAGTTCCTTGTTCTTGTTTTAGTTACCATTTTCTATCTTTCAGCTATTCATCATTGTCCACTGGCCATATATTAGTCATCTTTATGTGGGAGAAAGAGATGCATGAGGCCCTTGTGAATAGTCAAACTCAAAAGTTTTAGCTACTTTAAGTTGATAGGTTGTAGTGTAATGGGGAAACAAGGGTCTCATAAAAGTCTGCGTCCTGAGTTTCAGGGTTGGCATTCCAAAACCTTGTTACTGCATGGGCTGAAAAGTGATTCTTCAAAATGCAATTCTTGTAGGGGGCTCTATGTAGGGAAAAAGCACATCAGGGCCATTGTTGTCATGTTTGGATTGTTGGGTTGCCTTTACCTTCTTGACTCTCTTATCATCTCCTTTTTTGAGTTTACAAATCTTCAACCCGGTACAGCCTCCAATAATTCTAGTGTGTTTCAGGTACTAGCACAGAATCTCTTGCCTGTTAGCACCCTCCTCGAATTCATATATGCAAATCATTTTAAAAATTATCGATATATGTTCATATTTATTTTAGGATAAAATGTGTTTGATTCTTTAATTTTCAATCAATATTAGTCATAGTCTTTATATTTTAAAACAATAATTTTAGTCCTCATATTTGTTATAATTAATGAATTTTGTTCCTTTTTATAAAATTTGGGATTTTAGGGTAAGAATAAAATTATCCTTTTAAATTCATCAATTATAAAAAAAATGAAGGTCAAAATCATCCCTTTTAGGGCTAAGACTAATTTTGGTCGAAAATTACATTTTAGCTCTTTTTCTGTAAATCATGTTCATGTCAGGGTGGAGTTATTAAACATGAATTTGTATTTAATCTTCGTTATAACAAAGGCTTGTTTCCTAAAACTATTAATCTAACGTACTTTGATGTCAATCGTGTCTGTGAACTTCATTCTGAAATTAGTAATTTTAAACTTCACGTGATTCAAAGTTTCCAAAGGAGTTTTCTAAATATTTGAACATATATTATCTTAAGCTAGGAGTGCACGTCTCAAGTCAGTAGAATTCAAGTTACTTTGTACTTAAAATTTATGTGATATTTTGCGTTGATATTTGCTAATTGGCATAAGATAACTAATGTATATTTTAATGAAAAGGGTAGAGATTCCTACATCTACAGCAAACAATCGCCAGTGTATATGTACGAACGGCTTCTAAACTTGGCTTCCAGTGCTCTTGCAGAGGTTAGGATCAAACTTACAGATTGATATACATGTTTTTGTATATTTTATATCTTTTTTTTAGTATGTTAGATACTGCACTATATTCGAAGTTCATTTCTGTCTAATATTCTGAGCTTATGTTACTACAGAAGGAGTTCAAACAAGAGTCATCTAGTTTATGGATGGAACCATTTCGGCAGGCATCTTCATGGAAACCTTGTGCAGAAAGAGAAGTTCAAACCAATCCGGGTATGCGAGCTTTTCTTATGCATAGATTGGTGTTATAAAACTTGAGCAAAGCATTTACAATATGTATTTATTTCTTACACTATTATATCAGCAACTTAGTTTAAATTGCAACTTATTTCAGAAAATTATTTGCCTAGTATACTACTCTGTAACTAGTTTATAATCTGTGACAGGGAAGCCTGTACAAAATAACGGCTATATCTTAGTCAGTGCAAATGGTGGTCTTAATCAACAACGAGTTGCTGTAAGTACTGCCAGTTAATTCATATCATTTGCGACATTCAACCATCAGCATCGCACATTTCTAGAGGAATACAAATACAAATAATCCAATTATCATGGAATAGAAAAGGAAGGGAAAGATCTTAAACAACAAAATTAAGTCTTGGACTGACATAATGCTGCGTCATTTTAGCTAATGCATATCAAGCATGTAGTTAATTATCATATATATGATCACAGATGATCTTTTATCCTTTATTTTTGACATGCTTTTGGTATCTCCAATAATGGAAGTAATGAGACTACTGTAGTGATTACAGATTTGTAATGCTGTTGCCGTGGCATCTCTCCTTAATGCAACTATAGTTATTCCAAAATTTCTTTACAGCAACGTATGGAAGGATCCAAGGTATGATGTTTAATGACAAGTTGAAGTACTATTTGGTGGCATGCACCTTCATTGACAGCATGTGATTTCAATTGAGTGACTCAACAATTTATTTAAATATTTAATTAAAAAAATGCAGCCAGTTTGGTGACATATACCAGGAGGAGTATTTCATGAATATCTTAAAGGATGACATCAAGATTGAGAAGGAACTTCCAGCTCATATGAAATCTCTGGATGTAGAAGCGATTGGTAGCCAGGTTTGAAATCTTTCATCAGATGTACTTGAGAAGACAGATTGTACTTGTTATAACAACTTCAATAAGCACCTTGCATTTTAGATTACAGATGCAGATCTTGCCAAGGAGGCCACACCTGCTGATTATATTAAAGTTGTGCTTCCTCTTCTTTTGAGAAATGGAGTAGTTCACTTCCTAGGATATGGAAATCGACTTGGTTTTGATCCAATGCCTTTTGATATTCAGGTCATGCAGTTACCTACTTACGTCGGTTGTCTAGTTTTAAATAGGTTACTACTTTATTAGAAGTTTGCCTTATATTCAATATTCAGTTGTTAATAGGACTGTTACTGGTTTAGCACATACTTCATAATTTATCTGAACTTATCTTATGACATAAACACTTGTATAGCTTATGATGTGTTCTTATGCTGATTTTAACTTATTTCAATGAACTCTCCATAATAACTTATGAAAATAATTTACCACTTATATGAAAAAAATTTAACTTTATTTCCTCTTCATTTATTAGAAACAACTTATACAAAAAATATTTATATGATTAACACTTGCTTAATAAGCACTTGATTAAGCTGTTTAGCCAAACAGCCAGAATCATGCATCCTTTTGTTACAATCGAATATCTAATTGTTACTTTTAATAAACTGAGGTTGAAGTAGTCCCTTCTGAAATTTCTTAATCATGGATAACGAAAACCCTTATATGAGATTTTCTTTTGGATATTTGGTCCAAAACGTTTTTTAAGATTGCCCACTTGGCCACTACTGCCTGTGCACAACACTATCTTTTGAAAAATGTACTTAATTTTAAACAGAAGCTTCAATAAAGCAACAACGTAACATATATTCTTCTGTTCTTTCCTCAACCGCCTAGTCAGCAAGATTTGCTATCCGTTTTATATGATCTGATTAATTTTGTTCTATGTACTTCACAAAGCATTTTCCACCAAACTCTATTATTTGAAGAGATATTTTTCATTTTCATTATGCAGTAATCAGAACAGAACACTTGAATAGTTAGCGTTGTTTGCATTAGATCTTCACTCTTCATTTATTCATGTTATAGTTGTTGAATGTTTATAAGGTTCAAGGTATCTAACCTTCGTTTAGAATGCATTTATATATGTTTGAAATTATTGCATTTGCAGAGGTTAAGATGCAAATGTAATTTCCATGCTTTGAAGTTCGTGCCAAAAATTCAACAAATTGGTTCGCTATTGATACAAAGAATTAGAAAATATGGTGCTCGACGCAGCATATTAGACACTCAATTGCTGGGGAAGTTCATCCACAGCAATGAAGATCGTGAAGTTGAAAGGGGCTCAGCAAAATATCTTGCTTTGCACTTGAGGTTTGAAATAGATATGGTGGCCTACTCCTTATGTGACTTTGGAGGTGGAGAAGCCGAGAGAAAGGAACTACAAGCCTACAGAGAACGCCATTTTCCTCTGTTTCTTGAGCGCTTGAAAAAGAATTCGACGTATGCATGTTTCTATTATGTGCTTTTCTACATGGTGTTTTGAATGGTACATTATCCATGTAATCTTCTAATATTTTTTTTGGCACGTCCTATTGATGTTTATAGCTCTATTTCTCCAATGCATTTGAGAAAATTGGGAAGATGTCCGTTGACACCAGAAGAAGCAGCACTTGTTCTAGCAGGTCTTGGTTTCAAACGGGAAACTTACATTTACTTGGCTGGTTCTCAAATTTATGGGGGAAACTCAAGAATGGAAGCCTTCACTAGCCTCTATCCCAATGTGATCACAAAGGAAACCCTGCTTACACACAGTGAACTGGCACCTTTCAGGAATTTTTCTTCTCAGGTAATTTGGTAATAGATCTCTTATCTTTGACAATATAGCGTTTCATTCTACCAAATTTTATTTTATTTTAAATCTCATTCAGATCTTACTTCACTGTTCAATGTTCTGTGACTTCAGTTCATATTCTTGATAAACATATTGCTAGATTTTATTAAAAGACTATAAAGTATACCCAAGTACATGTTAAGGTTTAGAATCAATTAGACATTCCACTTGGTTTAAAATAAGGAGAAATTTATTGACCATTTTATCTGTCACAATATTGTCAATATTGTTCATGTCAACTAAATATTTTCACAACAGTAAATTATAATTTATAACTATGATGTTAACTTGATGTTAATGCAGTTAGCTGCTTTGGATTTCATCGCATGTGCAAGTGCTGATGTGTTTGCTATGACTGACTCTGGTAGCCAACTTTCATCATTGGTATCTGGATTCAGAACCTACTATGGTGGTGATCATGCTCCTACATTGCGGCCAAACAAGACAAGGCTAGCCGCAATTTTGAGGGAGAATGACACCACAAGATGGAATAGGTTTGAAGTCAGAGTAAAGAAGATGATTCTGGAAGGTCAGAAGGCTGGCATTAGGAGTTACGGCCGAAGCATTTATAGAAATCCCCGGTGCCCTGAGTGCATGTGCAAACACCATTAGCTAGTCCTTGCCTTAGCAAACCTGAACACTTTTGAGATTGAATTTCTTTAGCCATTGATTTTCCCCCCATGTATATATCTTATATACGAAAAATAAATTGGCTTTTTTTCTTCTTTCAAAAAATGGATTCTATTTATCTAATTTGTCGTTAGTATTATTGTGATAATTTGTTAAAAAGAAAATATCTGATCAAATTCCAAAAATTGTAATAAACTAAAGATCCCAAGTGTGTTTCAAATGCATAGGATAAGGGAATAAAAAAATTATTATATAAAAGATATAAAGAAAATATTGAAGTGATTGAACAAATGAGATTGTATTTAATTCCCCTTAAATCTTAATCTATGCTTGGTAGAGAAACTTTATAAATAGAATCACTCTCGCTTTTTCTGGAGAGAAGCATCACTCATACATAGATAAGTGTACCTGGGTAGTAAAAACTCTCATCGGGCATAAGATATGAGCCTGACACTGACAATCTTCATGCAAGGATCCATACTGCTACTATAAGCTAGGACTGGACACAATGACAAAAAAGTTAATAGACTAATAATATACGTAAGCACCAACCAAATAAAATTTAGACATTAAAGAACGAACTCCAACCTCCTTTCACTAGATCTTTTTTCGCCTGCCTCAACAATGAGATTTATTGTGGCAAACGCGACTATATCGTCTAACTGGTATCAGACTTCAATGGTTCAGAGAACTGAGGATTGTTACCTTGATTGCTAGGTGTCAAAACTTCCAATGATGTTCTGTTTAGCAAATCACCTGCAATAACATATTGGATAAGATACTAACAGGCAAAAGATATGCATCAACAACGATAGCGATGTAATTGAACAGATTAAATATGGCAATGACATCTTCTGACCCATTCCTGTTTACACAGCCATTTGTAAGCACGAAGTTGTGAAACAGAGCATCAATGCACTTTTTCTGCTCTGCCTCGTTCATAAAAATCCAAGTAAGGATCCATGAACTAATCCATGGTTCCTCCTTCCTGGTCCCATCAAACCGCTGCCACAGCTTTTGCAAAGTAATATCTAAAGATGTAAAATGCCAGAAACATCTATTAGGAAGAAGGTAAAACTAATTCGATTTCATTCTCTATCAAGAGGTAGCTCAGCTCCCATCCCTCTAATCCAAAAATAATTGATCAAGACATACCACCACGCCTCTATTACACACCTCATCACCCATCAGCGCCTCCCGATAACCCAAGCTTCAAATTCATTCAGTAATTCTTTGTTTTGTCTCCCAAATGGTGTTGAACTATGTCTTCCTTTTCTTTATATTTATTAATTGTGATGAGTGTTTTTCAAATTTTTTATTGCTTTTATTATTTCATTTTGTTTGTGTCCCTGCCAATGGGGTTTCAATGGTTTTGAAATTAAAAATAGAGGATGAAATTTTGGTGTGTGCAGAAACGCAAGGAATTGGAATGATGCCAACGGTGTCGACATCAAGGTGATAACAGAGGATATAGATTGAATAGTAGTAGTTAACAGATAATGTTTGGAATATGGACATAGATCTGGATTAGTAATCGATAGAGCTACATTTAACAATAGTCAATCTTATATCTCCTTTTACACCCCCTTTTAATTTTAAAATAAACTTAAAGTCCAAAAATATCCTCTGTCATCTTTCCTACAACAAATCATTTAAACTGAAAAATAATTGGCAACACAATCACATGCATATGAAAATTTCCCTCCTCAACCTTCAGTACTTAAAAGTTCTCACTTTTCAACAATTTCAAGAGTCTTTGAACATTGTTGTGAACAAAGTAAAGGGAATTATTGTTTTGGGTCATGTTTACGAGACTTGCGACATACCAACAACAGGATTTGGGTGAAATATTGGACAAGATGGTTTGGGTTTGAGGGTTGAAGGATGAGAGGGAGAATGAAAAAGAAAGGGAAGATGTATGAGAGAAAATTTTGGTTTGGGGGACAAAGTCCATGAGAGAACATTGAAATAATCGATTGACAATTTGATATATTGGTAGTTTTGGAACGACAATTTTGAAATATTTTTATGTGTTTCATAACACAATTACAAATATTAAAAAGAGTTTTACATAAAAAAATATCATAAAAGATATTTTGTAACAATTTTTTTTAAAATATTTTGTCCCAATTTTTTT
>JAMLFT010006783.1:0-15612 GCA_026544285.1 Pachyrhizus erosus
TATACTTTTGTATTTAGAAATTATTTGAATTAATCTCTATTTTTACACATATTTTTAATCCATTTTAGTCTTATTGTTTAAAATTATAGAACTTAAAATATATAAGAATTAAAATTAGTAAAATAAATAATTTCTAAATATAAAAATTAAACATAAAAATTATGTAAATATAAATATCAAATGAATAATTTATCTTAATTCTTTTTAAAACCAACAAAATTGTTTAGTCTAAATTGTGGTCATTGAAGAGAAAAGAAGAGACAAAATTCATTTTGAAAAAAATTAGTTCCTAACTATCGATTGAAATTAAAAATAGCCCAATAAAAAATGAAAAGAAAAACAATATAACAGCATAATAATTCAATAAGACATTACCAAAAAATAAAATAAAAAAAATCAATAACAACATAGATCAAGCTTGGACTGAATTATTGTCAGAACCATAACTGCAATTTATAATTTCCAACACATAATTCATAGGATGAGAAAAATTGGTCCAGGGTATCTTCACCATATGTCACGCACGTTATCTTTTCATCATCACTTCACCTTCGATCATGCCCATGTCGAATTAATGGTTTAAGGAGAGAATCAAATGACCAACTCATAAAGTGTCAAAGAAATATTATTAACATTTGGGTGGTGGGGGATTTCAAATTCCAGCTTTTACTGTTTTTTTTTTATCGAAAACCCCGAAGGAATCGAAATTGAAATCAAAGTGGGAACAGAACACAGAGCGTGATTTTTTCCAATCGGGCATGGAGAGTGTGAATGATCTGATCCAGGAGGCCAAGCTCCGCACTCTCTGGTGGGCCCTCTGTATATTCGCTGTTTCCTATTTCCTATCTCGTAAGTTTTCTTTTCTTCTTCTCTTTTCCTTTCACTTTGATCATTTCTCAGTATCTACTTTAGTATAGTATTAGTGAAATTAATGAATCTCGTTTTCCACTCTCAATTTTGATTTAATTTTTGGGATTAGTTGCTCCACGGTCACTAATTTTGCTTGCTTGGTCTTTGTTAATGCTGCTTGAGCTCGTTGGTAATGCTTGTGAGTGTGGATTGTGGAATTTTATAGATGAACTGAATTCACTATGATTGTTTGCAAGTGGTTCTTCTCTATTTGGTGTGGCTGTTTGTGGTTTTTATTTTAGTTATGACTTAAATTGAAGAGTTCCTCTGATATTGTCTTTGTTAATTGGAAAGAAGGGAAGAAATAAAGAATATATTGTGATGGTTATTTAATTGGCCCGCTTTCTTTTTTCTTTGTACTCATGTAGTCATGTTTGTTCTGTATGGTGTTGCGTGTGGTAGATACAAGTAAATCAATGTGGATGAATGTACCCATGTCGATCCTATTTGTTGTGGGGCTGCGCGTTCTTTTCAATAGGGTGGAGTTCCGTTGGAAGGTTCAACAGCCTAGACCACAGAGCTATCTATCTCATTTGGAGAAAAAGCAGTTGTCTCTGAATGATCCACGCCTCACTAGTTTGCCTCCCCCCGCAAAATGGAAGCGGAAAATTGATTCTCCTGCTGTGGAGGCTGCAATGAGCGATTTCATCAATAAGATTTTGAAGGATTTCGTGTTTGATTTGTGGTACTCAGAGATTACTCCAGATAAAGAGTTTCCAGAGCAGATACGAGCAATAATCATGGATGTTCTAGCTGAAATATCAGGAAGGGTTAAAGATATAAACCTGGTTGACTTGCTGACAAGGTATCTGGTTTTCCATCTCCTGTATTGGCTGCCAGAGAGAAAGTATTATAAAAACTACTAGTTGTCTTATGTTTCATTTACATTTCAGGGATTTAGTAGATTTAATAGGCGATCACTTAGAACTTTTCAGAAGAAATCAAGCTGCTATAGGTGTTGATGTTATGAAAACATTATCATCTGAGGAGCGGGATGACAGATTAAAATTCCATCTATTGAATTCTAAGGAGCTTCATCCAGCACTAATATCTCCTGAGAGTGAGTACAAGGTGTGAGTGGAGTGTTTTGATGTTATATATTTCTTGCGAGTAAGAATTATGTCTTCTGTCCTATATAATGAATGATCTTTTTGTCAGGTTCTTCAGCGGCTAATGAGTGCTGTTTTAGCTACAGTACTAAGACAACGAGAAGCTCAATGTCCTGTGATTCGTTCTATATCTCGGGAATTTTTAACTTGCTTGGTAATGCAGCCAATTATGAATTTGGCAAGCCCTGGGTATGTTGTTGATTAGTTTGTCTTATATTTATTTCTGCGATAATTCATTTTTGGAGAGGTGGATCATAGCAAATATCTACTCTATGGAAGGGTTACTCCATTGAAGATTTTATGTTGTGTGTTTTTTGGAAAATTAGTTTTGTTTTTTTAGTCTATGTTGAAACCATATTTAGAGCTTGCCTAGTTAAGTAGGTTGAGAAAGTGGGAAGGTGCAAAATAGAAGATGGAATGAAGATGATTTTTCTAACAGTGCATGGCCAAGAGTATGAATACATTTTATTGTCCACCTTCTCATATTTATGTTATACCAAGCATGTGTAAAGTGATTTTTTTCTGTTCTGGCTTTGTGCTTTTGAAGTTGTAGAGTTAGAACTATTAGACTACAAAAATTGTGAAGTTATAGATCATAAGGTTGAAGGCTGAGAAGTGAAAGGGTAGCTACTGGGACAGTAACAAATATATTCTGAATGTCTATGCATAGGTCAAGGGAAAAATATTATGAAATTTAAGGTGCCGGTAGGTTGAGTGATGAGTCTTAGTGTTCTAGAAAATGAAAAAGAATACATGTAGCTGTGAATTAGCACCTATGATGAGGTATTTATGAACTAAATCTAAGATGTACTATTCATAATCCTTGTGTTTCCATTTTTAAACAATGGTTTTGGGTTTTCCCCATCTTTCATTTTCCAAATCCTCTAGTTTTACCAAGGAGCAATTTCTAAATTTAAATTTTTTTATGTAAATTTAAAGGACTCATATTGTAGAATTTTAGTTAGAGAGGTAGAAGAAGTTCTTAAGAGAATGAATAATGGTAAAGTTGTTGGTTTTGATGGTATTCCTATTGAAGTTTGGAAATGTGTAGGTGAACAAGGTATTGTTTGGCTCACTAAGCTATTCAATGAGATTTTGAAATCTTAGAAAATGCTAGATAAGTGGAGGAGCACTTTGGTTTCTACATGAATAAGGGAGATATTTAAAATTGTGTAATCTATAGAGGAATAAAACTTATGAGTCACTATGAAATTATGAGAAAAGTTGATTGAACATAAATTCAGAGAATAAACTGGGATCTTGAAGAACCAATTTGGATTTATGGAAAGATCTACAGTAGAAGTTATTTATCTTTATGGGGGTTTATGGGAAGCTTTTGGAGCAAAGGAAAATATTTCATATGATTATTATTGAAAATATTTCATACGATCAAGTTCCAAGAGAAGTGCTGTGAAATGCTTTGGAAAGGAAAGGTGTTTGCATGATTGATATCCGGGCTATACAATACGTGTGTATAATGGGATGACTACTAGTCTGAAAACTCTTGGAAATGAGACTAAGGAGTTTTCTAAAAGGATAGGTTGGCATCTGGGTTCAGCATTGAGTCCTTTTTTATTTAGTTTCATCTTGGATATGTTTACCTAGGACATACAAAAAATTATCCCTAAATGTATTTTTTTGCAAATGATATAGTTTTGATTGAGAAATCAAGGGACATGATTAACTCTAAACTTGGGCTTTGGAGACATACATTGGAATCAAAGGATTTTTGCTTAGCTTTATAAGAGTAAGATAGAATATATGCATTTTTAAGTTTAGCAAGAAACAAGAGAGAAAATGAGTTGGAGGTAAAAACTAGAGAAGATGTCATACTACTAGTTTCTAAGTTTAAGTATTTGGGATTAAAATTTCTAAATGGTGGGAAATTAATGAAGATACCACACATAAGACACAAGATGGATGGTTAAAATGGAGTAAAACATTGAAGGTTATTTGTAAAAGTATCTACCAAGCTCAAAGGGAAGTTTTAAGATACTGCTGCATGACTAATTATACTCTACGACAAGTAGTGGTGAACTTTTAAAAGGACAAGAGAAAAAAGTGGGAGTAGAAGAAATGAGTATGTTAAGATGAATGAGTGACCACATACGAAAGGACAGGATGTGAAATGATTGTACATGAGGAGATATTGGTATCATGGTATAACACTGATTGAGGAAAAGATGGTAACAAATCAGTTAAGGTGGTTTGAACACATGTAAAGAAAGTCATTGAAGGCTTTGGTGAGAAGAGTAGATTGCATGCATGTCTATCAGAAAAAGATAGAGGGAGACCAAGAATGATATTGGAGAAAATTATTAATAGAAATCTTATGGTGAATAATATCCTTGAGAGTTTGGTTTTTAACCGATTCAAATAGTGTCATGTGATTCATGTATCCAACCTTAGCTAATGGGATATGACTATTGTTTTGTTTGTTATGTGAAGAGATAAAAGACTAAGGCATATTATTTAATTAAGACAATTGAAAACATTTTATGCATGAATACTGTAGAGCATTTGCTTCTTAAATAAACATATTATATTGTTGGTCATCTACAAGACTGGAAAAATTGGAGTAGCATTTTAACTGCATTTCTTTATAAATTTTTGCAATTCCATTCAGAATAATCTGTCTATCTTGATGATCAGGTACATTAATGAGCTGATTGAATCTCTTCTACTTCTCCTTAATGAGGATGATACAAAAGGGATGGGCAGTGATCTGTCAACTAATGTAGCAAGTCACCATCATGGACATTCTGTTGCCAGTGAGGGTGGACACAACAATCTCACAACCTCTAATAAGCATCCATTTTTAAATGAAGGAACTGATATGATATTGTCTAACACAAGTGATCAGGGAGGGACGGCGTTGCAAAACACTCTCCATCAAGAATCTTCACAGGTCAGACCTGCTGATTGGGCACGGATGTTGGATGTTGCAACTCAAAGGAGAACTGAAATTCTTATGCCAGAGAATCTTGAGAACATGTGGACAAAAGGAAGAAATTACAAAAGGAAAGAGAACAAAATTATCAAATCTGGCTTTCAGGATCTTCCTGCAAAGAGTTCTGCTACAGACAGCTCACTGCGTCATCGCAAATTGGCTCAGGAAACATCAACGAGTAAACGTGGAAAGTATGAATTTGCAGAGAAATCTTCTCTACCGCCAATGCCTGCATTGGGTTCAGATCCGCTACAAAATGTTGCAACTGCAAAAAGTTTAGAATCTTCTCAAAACCCTAACAAGGAATTATCTTTTGCGGGAGAGCTTGGAGTTGATAAAATGAAAAGTACTACGGATCTTGCTTCTGAAGGTTATAAAAGTCCTTTGAAGAGGTCAAGCAGTGCTTCTGCCTTGGGAATCCATACTGATAAAGAAGGAGGCTCAATAATTTCAGAGTATTACAACCCTGAATTTCAGAGGCCCAGTGAAGAATTTCGGGGAAAGAGTTCTTCTGACATGATTGTTAGGAAAGAAACAGCATTAGTTCCTAAGCTCCGGTGCCGGGTATGCATTTTTGGTTGTAATGGTTTTTAGATATGGTATTCTTTAAAATATATTGATATAGAATCTCTTTAGCATGTTGGTATAACCTTTTATAAATCAAAATGGATTTGAGTTCTGTGGGTACTTGCTGATTGTTTTCGTCTACTTAAACATTGCAGGTTGTGGGAGCATATTTTGAGAAACTTGGGTCCACATGTTTTGCTGTCTATTCAATTGCAGTGACTGATGCACAAAATAAAACTTGGTTTGTAAAAAGAAGGTTTACTTCTTTCATACATTTTTATAATAGCAGTAGTAAACAATTTATCCTTGTTTAAAATTTGAAATTTAACAGACAATTTAATTAGAACTGGGTATATACAAGGCATAATTTTTTACTTTTATGTTCTAACCATAAAATAAAATGCAAGGATCATTAAATTATATTTTTTTGTCTAATTTTTATCTTTCCCCTATTGAGTTTAAACTGCTCCATCACAGAGAGAATAAGTATGTTCAAGTCTCAAAATTGTTTTATTCCATTATTATATCTGTGCTTTGACTTAACCATAATTTCTTTTGCGGATATTCAGATACAGGAATTTTGAGCGGTTGCATCGGAATCTTAAAGATATTCCCAATTACACATTACATTTACCTCCTAAAAGGATATTTTCCTCAAGTACAGATGATGCCTTTGTCCATCAACGTTGCATTCAGCTTGATAAATATCTCCAGGTATCTTATTCTTTGTCTAAAAGAAATTCTTTATATTCCCTTTGTACCTTTTTAATAATTATGTCAACTATTAAATTATACCATCTTGCTTCAGGATCTCCTGTCAATAGCTAATGTTGCAGAACAACATGAAGTATGGGATTTCTTTAGCGTTTCCTCAAAGGTGTGCATGTGCTTGGTATTTCTTATCATAACTTCTGATGAGGGACCTTTATATAATTTAATTTTGGTACTTTTGGATGTGAAAAATGACAATCTAAGATCTAACACACTTATTTCTTTTCTGTTTTACCCCTGAAGAACTACTCTTTTGGGAAATCCCCTTCAGTGATGAAGACCTTGGCAGGTATCTGGTTCTAAGTTCTAACATTTTGGTTTATGTCATGATGTAAGTAAATGCTCAGGTTGTAGCTATTCTATCAATGTATGATGCCCCCTCTTGTTAATCTTCAAAGTTAATGGAATTTTGATTGGCAGTTGTTTTTAAAATTTTTGAAGTCCTTAAATTTTTGAAAGTCTGGTTACCATTAAAAACAATAAAAAGAAGGGATGTAGGTGTAATTTTTTAAAATAAAAAGGTGTCAATATGTAAGAATCATGTAAAATAAGGGATGTAGGTGTAATTGTTAATCAAATACAAGGTGCAGTTACAAACCATAGGGGAAGTTTATTATCCCTAAAAAGAAAGATTGAAATCATTGAATAGAAATAGGATAAAAGCCTTCCTGCTGTACCATTCTAGTGTGACTTTTCTGTGTTATTTGAGGACTAAATCCCATGAGATGGAAACTTTTCTATCATTGTAATGAATTGGTTGGGAATGATAGAATAGGGTGTTAGGCAGCTGCTGTATTGTATTATATGATAGAACGTTTTTGTTGAAATTATATACGGCTCTTCTTGTTTTGGTGAATTATACATGACTCTTCTATGTCTTTAATATCTGCAAATTTTTTGTTGGGAGTAAAAAAGTGCTTTTATTGTAGAAAATTCTGTCAATGAATTTATTTATCCCTAGATAATAGAAAATGTTTTGCATGAAGAGCTTTTTCTTTAACGTTTTTTGTAATACGGGCTGGAGTGCTATCTAGCTACTTATAAGATGATTGTGTTACAAAAAAAAAATGCTATTTTCTTATTCTAAAACCAGTCCTTTCTTAGTTTTTCAATGGTATTTAGTATTTATGTTTTAACTTAATGCTAATTTGCAAAAGGTTTCTAAATGTAGATATTTTTTTCTTTTTTTTTTTTTGTCTTGAGTCCAAACTCAATGCTTGAATTTGTTATATTAACAGTCAATGTAGATGATGCTGTGGATGATATTGTACGCCAGTTTAAAGGGGTTTCAGATGGTTTAATGCGAAAAGTTGTTGGTTCTTCTTCTCTCATCACTGAGGGATCTGCTACATCTACCACATGGAACTTGTCCTGGAATGCAGATGAAATTGACAAAAGCTTTCCAAGGCAAGCTACTACAGAAAGTGTGTTAAGCTCTGATAATGAGGATGGTGAAAAGAATATCAATATTGACCATCAGAATATTGATAGAGAAGTAGCGCAAGATAGTGGATTGCATTCTGACAATGCATTGATCTCAAAGGGTTACTCATCACCGATAAATAACCCTGGTGAAGAGTCCATTAACTTGGATTTTGATAGAAAGCATGATATGGGTGTGGAAGCTAGGGTTGGCAATGGTGGTCCTGCTACAAATTTCATTCTGATTAATGATAATTTGGAAGATCCAGTCAGAGTGCCACCTGAGGTCTGTGATGCCAGCTGAGTTTGCTTTTCTTTCTGGTTTACAAATTGCATTCTAATTGTTGTTGAGAAACTTGGTTCTCTGCCCTGGTACTTACTGCTGTGTGCATAATTCATTTATTAGCTGGTTATCAATTTTGGGACTAAGATGCTTACTAGAATACTGCGCAATTTGGTCAAGCTGGAAATAGCTTTTATAACTGAGAGTGAGACACGATGAAAACAATTGAACATAATACTTCTGTTGCTCTTTTATCTTCCTTTAAAAAAAATTGTGATTCCTTTAAAAGTAAGAAGAAAAGAATCTGTATTTTATTGAGTTTATTCATTAGTTGGCTAAAGCTAGTTTTAATTTTTTGGGGTTTTGTTTGTGCCATTAGATGTATGCCCCAAATACTTTAAGAAGCCGAGCTATTATCAGGCATCCTAGCTTCATAGACTTGTTCAGGTCTTCAAGAAGCATGAAACAAACATGTTGGTGTTCAAAAACATTTTGGAAACATGCATGGTAGTTTACTGTAGCCCCTCCCTTGTTTTCCCCTTCTCTCTTTCTAGGGGAAACAATAATGGTTTGAGAACCAGAAAAAAGCAGGGTTGTTTTCTTACATAAAATTTCACTAAGCAGTATGTTGTCAGTATCCTTTCCTTTTCTCTTCATTCTATGATGAGAACCTTTTTTTGGTTTAAAGACATTTAATGAAAATTCATAAGTTTGCTATTTTTCTTTTTGCAGTGGGCCCCAACTAATGTTAGTGTTCCCATTTTGAATTTGGTTGACAAGATATTTCAGCTTAAGAAAAGAGGCTGGATAAGGTAAACTATACCTTTTTGTTCTGTAATTTTCAAGTTTGCAACTGCTAGAAATAATGTCTGTAACTCTGAATATTGTCCAAAAAAATTTAATCTTGTACCAATTTGCCAAAACTTCTGTTGATGTTGTTTCTTTAATGTGTCTTTCTAGATTATAAGTTATCTTAGATCTTAATTACAATGTGAGTTTGCTTCTTGTTAGCAAAGTTATCAATGGCAGATAGTGGAACATGGTGGAAGACCAAAATTCCGCCATATAAGCATGCCATTGCGCCTTATGGCGCCACCATAGTGGACCTCCCTTCACAAATTACATATGGCGGTTGACAAGAAATCCGCCACGCCATTCTGCCATTGCAGCGCCATGGCCGCTATTTAACAAAACTTGTTAGAGACAAAAATCCTTCCCAGACTAGCATTAATCATAATAGCTTATTATTTTGAAATGTCAGGTTTCTAGATATTATATGAAACCTTCATGGTAAAGTGAATTATTGTCTGATCCTTGCCCCCCCGCCTCTTTGATGATTCTACTTGATAATTCTAAGTTTAGTATTCAAGTTAAGGTTCAGCGAGGTGAAGAAGATAGACTTTTGATGTAGACATAGGTTCTGTGTTTGTTATGAACCTATCTAGACTTTCAGCCTACATCAATTCTATCAAACTTCTGGAAAACTAAACCCAGAATTATTATGAAGGGCTTTTCTTTTTACCTGTTTTGTTACACCAGATGAATGAGCCCCGTGGCTTCCATTTTTGCTTCTCAGTCCTTCTCTATTTATTAATAGAATCCTAGAATGTTACCCTTTACCACTTTCATTCCTTTATCCCCCGATTTGAAAAGAATAATTTGTGCATTAGGCTGCTCATGTTAGTTTTTTTTGTATTATACATGGTTGATAACCATCAACAGAATGTTGACTTTTTTTATTATTCATGACCGATAGTCTTTTCAATTAAGCTGCTCATTTTAGCTTCTTTTTTATTATAACCATCATTTATAACATGCCTTAAATTTTGATTCTTAGGCTAAATGGATTCTGACCATACAAAATATTAAGTATCATCGCACTGTCAATTTGTTTAATTTCTATCACTTACAAGTTGCTAATACAATAATTTATGTTCATGCAGAAGACAGGTCTATTGGATATCAAAACAAATATTACAGTTGGTGATGGAAGATGCAATTGATGATTGGCTCCTAAGACAAATTCATTGGCTTCGGAGAGAGGAAACTATTTCCCAAGGGATTCGGTGGGTCCAAGATGTAAGGATTGAGCTGAAACTTTAAACATCTTTTACAGAGACACTGTATGCCAACTCACAAAAATGAAGCTTTTAATACAAATTAACAGTAGAAAAAATTATGCTTACTTGGTTGTCTATGGCCTGATTAAATAACCACTTCTCTGTTTGATGGTGCATCTAAAACACTGGGTATAGTTGTAAAGGGCTATCATGTTCTAAGTTTTCAAAAGATTAAATAAAATTTTGCATTAGTAAGTGATATCAATACATGTTTTTATCTTTAATGTTTATGCTTGGTCCAAAGAAAATCAATTCTCTAATTGTTAGTCTTGTGTATGAGTCAAAGATTGCTGACGAAGGGCTAAACTCTTGTGCGGAAATTTTTTTACACAAAATTATAGTTACCACTCAAATTTGGATGGAATTATTTGCAGAAAAAAATAAAAATTATAAAATATTTACACTGGATTGTCCAATTTTTTCATGTTGTGTGCTCATCCTTTCAGGTCCTGTGGCCTGGTGGTACATTCTTTTTAAGAGTAGGGACTCCCCAGATAATAAGTAGCGACAGTGATCAAAAACCTTTTCAAACAATGAGCAGATCTGGTGGAAGCAACATTTCGAAATCCGAGTCAGGGTCTTTCGAGCAAGAGCTTGAAGCTGCTCGTAGAGCAAGTGACATCAAGAAACTGCTGTTTGGTTAGTTTTATTTTCTGTAGAACCCTATGTTGATTAATTTGTGATCAATTGTTAGATATTCTTCCACTTCGAAGTTTTACTTAACACCATTGGTATTTAGTATGTATTTTGATTAAATTAAAACTAACTAATCATGCTTTTAAGTAAACCGTAAGAGTGAGAAAAACTTTCACCAATCACGTTTCAGAATTTGCTAGGTACGAATTTTATATTTATTTCAAGTGTTTTACATTATTTAATCTTCTTTCCTCTATACAACAATAACTAACCATATCCAACCAGGTGAAGTTAGTTACATGAAGCATATGATGCCATCAAACTCGGTTAAAAATCAAATTGTCAAAGATACTATTCACCATAAGATCTCTTTTGATAGTTTTTCTCTAATGTCCTGCTTGGTTTTCCTTTTTCCCTTTTCATAGTTAAAATTCATGTGATCTACTTTCATCACCGTTGCCTTTAGTGACATTCTTTGCATGTATCCAAGTCAATTTATCTGATTTTTTGTCATTTTTTTTTTCAATTCGTGCTGCACCAATATTTTCTAATTTTCTGCACCAATATCTTTTTTCGTATGGTGATACATGTATCTTAACATAATTTCTGCTACTCCTACTTTTTTTATCTTGTTATCCCATTGTCCAACATTCATTACCATAGAGTATAGCTGGTTGTATGACAGAACATTCTGTTGAGCTTGATAGGTATTTTGTGGTCTCAAATAACCTTCTATGTTTTCCTCCAGTTTAAGCACCGAGCTTTATACTACGTGTGACATCATTAATTTACCCATACATTGTGTAAATTTCATCTTTCTTCGAAGATTAGTGCCCAAACACCCTGTTATCTTTCACTAATTTGTACTGACACCTCAGTTTATCTGTTTTAGTCACACTTCCATTGCTGCACTAACCCTCATTCCCCACAAAACCTTACTTTGCAATTTCGCAAACCATTCCCCATCTTTCTGCACGAACCACCACGACCAGACCCCTACTCATTTATGAATTCTGTATGGAATTTGTTTAGTCATTAATTTCTTATGCTTATGAATTTAAGCTTAATTTAAGTATTTAATATGTGATATAAGTGTTTTTTACAATATTTTTACTATGTTAGATTCACATATAAGAATTTACATGCATATATATTGATTTTATAAATCTTGTAGAATCTTCCGTTTTGAATTACAATTTCACCGTTTACAATTCTATGATCCCTTTTTGAGTCGGAATAAAATCTCAAGTTTGACTACCATGCACATTCCTAATTATTTAGTTATTTGGTTATAAGACATTTTCAATATACTATTTTTACAAATTGAATACATAAAAAGGTAATATAATAGTTTGCCAAAAGTTTAAATTGTTAATCTAATTGTTACTTCATAGTTGTAAAAATAGATAAATTCATATAATTCTAATCAAATTTGTTGTGCCATTTAAATTGAGTAACATATAAATTACACATAATCACACGTATTTTGCTCAAATGGCAGTAGACTTTTATAACTAATTAAAGAATGGGGTCAGTGTAATTGCAAGTGTACAATGATTGGAGAGCTAGACGAGATATTAGTTGGACAAAGTTACATTATGCATTTATTTTTCCCTCTACATAACTTAGATGCACATCTCATTTTACTTATATAGTTGTGGAATTTTTTGGTCCTTAATATTCTCTTCAAAAGAGATTTTCTGGTGAGTGACCTAAATACTGAAGGTCTTTGAATGTTATGGTACTTCCATGTTCTTATACAGTCTTTTAGAATCTTATGTTGATTTAAGTGAGAAGAGTTGTTTTATTGTCAGAATTTACATTCCCAGACGTTGACATATAAAATTTCCATTCTTACCAGATGGAGCTCCAACAACTTTAGTCAGCTTAATCGGCCAAAAGCAGTACAGACGTTGTGCCCGGGATATATACTACTTTAGCCAGGTTAAATCTCTATCCTATAAATTCACCATAAATAATGCCATTGCTGTATTCACGTGGACCAAACTTCTTTTTTGTGTTTGCCATGATTTTTTTTTCTCTTGTACACTTCAAAATTTTCTGCTAAATTAACAACTATCATCTTCTTGTGTTTTAGTCTAATATATGTGTGAAACAACTTGCTTATGCAATTTTGGAACTCGCACTTGTCTCCATCTTCCCTGAGATGCGGAATGTTGTGTTGAGTATTCACCAACCTGTATAGAGTTCTTCTATATGACATGTGGTATGGCCAGCATATGTGGAACATGAAATTGGGAAGAACACGTTTTGGTATTCACTAACACGTTTTATGGCTTTGCTGGCTGGTTTTGTAACTATGTCCAACTGTATAAAACATAGGTTTAGGGCATGTACAGAAACATTTGTTTTGTGGGATTCACTATGCTTTGTCAACTCAAGGCATACCCCACTGTCATGGGGATTTTGTATTGTTAGAGATTCGAGAAATGCATCTAGTGAATATTCTTTATTTGTTCATAGTTGTGATACGAGGATTTTTATTTTTATTTTTATTTTTTTTGTGGTTAACTTCGTACTTCCGCAATAGATACCATAATGTTTCACTTTTCAGTACATATTATGGGATAAATACTTATTTTAAGGGTTGGCAAGTGACTACTTACATCTGAAGTTTACAATAGTGACACAGTTCATAATTCTTTTTTTCGTTTTCATTCTCTTTCTTGATAAGCCGAAGAATTTATTTTATTAGATGACTGATTCCGTTTTCATTTCTTATTTGACAATTTTCTTTTAATTGTATAATTGCAATGAAAACAAGTTGACATTTTTTTTAAAGAAATATATTTTCGTAGTCTTTTTAAAATTGTGTATTAAAAAATTATAATTTTAATATTTTACATTCAGTTACTAGAAAAAGAAATGAATAATACAAAAAAGAAAAATCTTATGACGTTTTTATCTTAATCCGATTTTTTTAGCATTATTTAAAATTGTGTATTGAAAAAAGCTATAATGTTAATATGTTTTATTCGAATATAACAAAAAATAATCTGAAAATTATTTTCTTAAAATTAATTTTTTAATATTAATGATTTAACTATCTAGCGTTGTTTAAAATTTTATGTATTAAAAAATTTATAATTTTAGTATTTTTAATTTACAAACAATAAATATAAACAGAAAAATTGAAAAAAAAAAACTTTACAGAAGGTGAAATCTTGAAAACATAAATTCATTTATATTAAGTGATAAAATAAAAATGAAAGAAAGAAAAATCACTTCAGTTTGACTTATTTTTATCAGTATATAAATTTTTGTTTAGTAAAAAAATTAAATGTGTTTTTAGTTTTTGAAAATATGACATTTTTGGAATTAATCTATCTTCAATTTTCATTCATCTGTGATTTAGGAAGCATAAAAAAAATATTTTTACTTTCTACAGACTCTTTACGGAGGGATTCAAAATACATTATTTTAGACTAAATGTAAGAAATAAAGAAAAAAAAACATTAAAATTGATTAATTTAAAAATAGGTTAAATTACAATTTTTAGTCTTCTTTAATTTTTGATCTGTGATTATAATTTTCATATATTTTTTTTTGTGATTATAATTTTCAGATTTTAAAAAATCTGCAATTTTATCTAATTTTTAATTTTAAATATGCTTATTTCTTTTATTTTTATATTTTTAACAATTAAATTATTTTTTATTTGTTAAATGTTAATTTTTATTTCTTCATAATATTGACACATTATTAATAAGCTATTTATCAATGAATGTAAAATTAAGGACTGAATCAAAATTGTAAATTTTTTAAAATTTGATAATTGAAATCATGAAAAAAGAAATAATAAATAAATAATAAATAAATAAAAGCACAAATGAGAAATTAAATAGTTCAAAATTATAATTTTAAAGATACCATTTTTTTTTTACAAACCAATTCTCTAAGTTCAAACATCATCTATAAATAACTTACATTTATTTCACAAGATGTGTAAAAGCTAAAGTCCATTACTTATCAAATGCGAAATTCGATTTATATACTTTGCTTAATCACTCATAGTTTCCAAATTATTTTTAATCAAAATTATTAGTTTGAAATTTTAGTCGGACAAACCTTAGGTTTTTAAAGCATTTTTTATAATGATTTTTTCTAATATAGGTGACACGACTAATTAAATATCTAAATTTAACTCTTATCAATTCTCATAGTAAAATTGTTTATATTATAGATCTATTCAAATTTTAATAAAGTTAAAGTTTCAGATCAATAATGGACAAACTCACTAGAGTCTTTTAGTGGTGGGACTTTGAGTAATTTACTTAAAATTTAAAGTATTTAACTTTGCTTTCATAAATGTACAAAAAAAATAATAAAATTAACTATTCCAACTTTTATGTTTCGATTGAGTGATATAGAAAGGAGAAAAATGAATGAAATTACTTTCTTGTCTTACATAATTGTAATCTTAAATTTTTTATATAAATTAAGAAAACTCATTAAATATATAAAAAATTATAATTTTATCAAATTAATTTTAATTTCAATTTGTTTTATTGATTATGATGCAAGACAATAATAACATTAAAAAATATATTAAAAATATAAATAAAAAATAATTAATAAAATAACAATCATTTTAAAATAAAGGAGTAGTAAAATGAGAGGAATTGTGTGACTTTTTAGTTGAAAGAGAAATAAAGAGGAAAAAGTGTCAAATTTTTTGTTTCCATAGTTCCAAAATCTTTCTTCTTTTATCATGATTTAAAATGATTTTTCTGCATCTATATTTTTAATTTTTTAAATTTAATAAACTTATATAATATAAAAATAAATAATAATAAATGATTTTTTATAAAAAAAAATCAGAGT